>JAQIWH010002799.1:0-22692 GCA_034695005.1 Cryptops parisi | reverse complement strand
TTGTTTGAAAACTCCATTTTTTAATAGTTGATACGAGGACAGTTGCAATACATGGTGCAACACATTACCTTTACAACTTTGTTTATTAATAACACGAAAACAAAAATAAATAAAATGAAACAGTTTTCAACAACTTGTTCAGCATGTGTGAAAGTTTCCAAGTGTGATTGCACATAAAGGTGGCGTGCGTGTCGTAGAAACACGTGATTATTAAAAATAGCGACTCCTCAAAAAAAAGCTAATTGCGTTGCGTGGTATATCAAGTCAAAATCAGGCACACAGGTTCAAAGAAAATTTAAAACGAGGTATGGACGATATTCACCGATTAGGCCTACTACACGTTTATGGTACTTGTCATACCTGTGTGCCTGATTTTGACTCGATATGCAGAATCATGCAACGCAATGAGCTTTTTTCTGAGGTGTCGTCATTTTTAATGATTACGCGTTGTTTCTACGACACTTACGCCACCTAACACATGTACAAACACGAATGAAAAAATAACTTTCACAGATTGTAAACATGTTGTTGAAAACTATTTTATTCACCTAGTTTTGTATTCATGTTATTGAAAAACAAAATTGTAAGGGTAATGAATAGACCATATATTGCAACTGTTAACCTATATGCTCACTTCTGTATACAGTACTTGAAAATATCTGGTCAATTACCCAAATCTGTGCGTATGAATAGACCCGGAACGCTCTTTGTTTACCCTCACGTTGTTTTGGTGAACTCGCGTGATTCACGGTGTAATCGAGATGAATATATTCGTTATTTCATAATATTGAACTGCGTGATAGAGAATTGCTTACTTTATACAAGATATGTTTATGTACGTTTCAATACCAATGTTAATCTAAACAAACACGAGTGTTGCGAATCAAATGAGTCTGAACACGAGGTTTATTTCTAGACTTCACATGGTCATCATACCACCATTTGTGTTTACTTCTATTTTTTAATATTCACTGTAAAAAGGCACGCTTGAGATTGTTTCATTATTAACTTTTGCTCGAATTTTTTGCTATCAGCTTATAGCAAAAGTTCGTACAGAAATTCAAAGTGATAGCAAAAGTTTGAACCTTAGGTTCCGTTTAACTTTAAAAATTAAAAGTTTCATGCAAAGTGCAGCAGTTCCAGGAAAATGATGTGGGCTGTGGTTACCAAATCATTCGAGCTATTCAGTTCGAATATATATCGGAATCGGCAATAAGCAAATATTATTCACGTTCAGAGTTGATAATACGAGATTGCAAATAATTACGAACGTAAAATATCTTTTCTGCTTGTTGTTATATCTTATATACTGTTGTAATCGATCTGAACGTAATTCGTATGTTATCTCAGCCCCAGCTAACAATAATACTAGTATGCTTTTATATCAATCGTGAAGAGTAACCAGGAACAACAATTCTCCATGCTAGTAACTCTTTGTATGCTATTATACAGAGAACTGCTAGTTCAACATAAGAGACAATCTTTTTAAACAATCACTATAAAGGAAAACACCAAAAGAACAATAATTAAAATTTTCAACATTAACACATATTTATAACATAAACCTTATTCATCGGATAATGTTATTAGAAACTTTGTACAACATTTGAAACAGCCAATCATCGAAAGTTGATCAACTGCGTTCTACCTACCGAATCACACTGTTTCATGGTGAACAGTACAAGCTATCTCCATTTACAAAACATTTTCGTGAAACTTAATGACGAACTTTTAAGTGCACTCTCCCTCAACTAGTGTAACAGCAATTATAAACTCCAGTCTAGGGTAGGTATATTAAACTTTTCTGTTTATAAATTTGAATAACCAGCTAATTCGCACGTGTATTAGATGCGACAGATTCTCAATTAACGACGTTAATCGGCTACGAGAATTCTTAAAACTATACTTAATTACGGACGATGATAATGATGATTGCAATTATTAACTATAGCTAGCATACAAATCGTAAAATGTTTCCGTTGGACGTCAACGTTTCCGACTTGAAACTAAAACTATTTTGACACGTACAAGGTAAGCGCAGTTAATTACTTCGCTTGGTAAATGGTCATTTCCATTCTTTTTATTAATCTATACATTAGATACAGTATCCAACAACAAAGAAAACTTTAAAAAGGAAAAATAATAGTTTTGTTTTAGATCACAAACAGATTAGTTCTTCCAAGTGCTGTCTATTTACCGTCGTTTCGCTCACTATTGCGGAAACCTGATTGGTCGATCATCCAATATCATTCAATGTCAGCCTATTCGTGATATCGTTTTATGACACAATGTATTGTGTCACTTCAAAGAGAATGACATATCGAATAACGGAGAAAGGCTTACATTCATTATAAAAGTCTAAAACTGAAAAAAAATATATATCACTTTCTACTTTGTGTGATGGCATACTGATTGAAATTCTATAGTTCTAAACAGCTCGTATGTTCATTTCTTTAAAACAAACTTTTCTTTGAAGTTTCATTTATTTATTTATTTTTTTAAATCAGTTCATTTTAAAACAAACATCTTTTTTTAATAAATTAACATAAATTACGAGACAAACAACAAAATCGATGAATGTTTAAGAAACGTAGTGTTTACTATTGATTCCATGTGATATGGAGACTGAAACACGGAGATGAGTTTGAATTCAATTCAAATGTCTCTTATATTTAGGGTTTTAGATTTTTAATTCATTTTTAATTCACCGTTTATATTTATAATAGTTTATTTAATACCAATATACTCAACCTAACTTTGTCTGTATGTGTGTCTTAAGTGTTCCAGTCCCCTCAAACGACAATTTTCGTTTTTATACTGTTTATATTTAGCTTTTTATTCATCAGTGAGTGAGTTTGTGACTGAGTTGAGCTTGTGAGTGAGCGAGTTGGAAATTGAACGTATCCTGTCATTTACAGTCGTTTGTGAGAATACACTGCACAGACCAATGTACCAAAAAACTAATAAAACGAGAAGCGATAAGTCCTTCGCATAAATCAAAACCGCATGAATCCAATGTAAAAAAAAAATTCGTATATAAATAAATTGCAGATTTTAAAAATGGAATAACTCAAAGCTCGCATATATCAAATACCGAATTACTCAACGATCGCATATATTTAATTTCGCATAAATCGAAACGTGCAAAAATCAAAAGTGGAATTACTCAAAACACGCATAGATTGAATATCGATTTACTGAAATTTTAATTCGCATAAATCGAAACTTGAAACATGAAACATGCAGAAATAAAAAGTGAATTTTTTGCATTATGTATGTACTGTAAATACAGTATACGGTATCCGTATGACAATATATAAATAAAGAGTATGCTTCAGAAGCTTTTTTAACGTACTTGTTCATCATCATGTGATACGTGAGGGTTGATGTATAGATTGTGTATTTGTTTAAAGAGGGTGTGTTTATTCGGGTAGTGGAGAACATGAGGGGAGTGTGAATAGGGTGGATGCAAGTGTGAATAATCTGTAGTTTTGGACTGTGTAGAAAGGGGCTGTGGGTATTTTCTGGGTTTCTTGGTCATTTCCTAAAACGTCTTTCTCGGTCATTTCCTCTGAAGTTTTCTTTCAGTAAATCGTTTAAGCACGATCTACTGACTCACATTTGAAGTCTTTTAAAAAGTGTTTTTAGAACTTTTTTCAAGTTTAAATGCAGTGAAGTAAAACCTATCAAGCTTTGACGTGTGCCTTATCACAAACAATTAATCCAAATTTGTGTTATGAAATCATGCGGTGTTTGTGGTATTTATTTATACAACCACCATAATAACGAATCTCCTTTTAATTTATCAAACTACTGAAAAAAGGCCTAAAAAGGTCTATTAAAAAGTTGTGAGTTCGTAAATGTAAGTTTGTACTTAATGTAAAACTAAAAAGTTGCGAGAGAACACCATGGCATGGCTTGGGGTTTAAAACCAATAAGAAGCTAATCTTAAAACATGGTGGTCGATATAAATTATTGTAAACCTTCCATTTGAACAATGGAAGGTTTCATAGTTTTGAGTAAATGGCAAAAAAAGTATTCAGCAACACATTGATTGTCACATATTAAGTGACCAATTTCTAAGTGATCTACTGTATGTTTTTTAACTGCAATAAGTTTATAAGGTGACAAACAAACACTCAACTCAACAAAACTAAACATTAACAACATTTATCATTAATGACAACATTCAACATTAATGTTGAACTTAAATTAATTTGAAATTAAAAATTGTTATGTAAAGAGTTTCCTGCAGTGTCTTCCTTTTCCCTATTCTATTTTCTACCAGACAAAATCTCTAGGATTGAAGCGAAAGATCATTGAGGTGTGAAAAAAAAATGAATCTACACGGACAATAAGGTAAAAGTGTTTTTCTTAAAAGTATTTTAGTGGTTACTAAGACTTAGTTTATCAAGTGTAAAGTGTGGTGCGTTCGACTCTGGCAGGAAAAGAGAAGAGTCATTTGTAAACACATAATAGAAGGGTCTGCTGACCGGGAATAGGAAGGGTGGACTTGAAAATGGCGGGAAAGTTGTGGGCCATGTTTACCAATCACGTTGCCTTTATCCGATGGAATCAGTGATCCCTGAAGCCGTGCGCTATACGAGCGTGCAAAGCAAAGGCAGATGTAGCAGCAACAGCAGCAGCAGCAGCAAAGGGTTAATCTAATTAGGACGCGGCCCAACTGGCAGCTATTTGCCCAAAACTCAATTGCAAATAAACACGATTATTTTTCGAAAAGGGAGTTTGTGTGCCTTTTTCCACCCACCACCAAAAGAGACAGAGAGGGAACGAAAGGAATTTTAGTCTTGCACGACACTTATTACACGTCAGACCGAGGTTTTGTTGTCCCCAATCAACTTGAAACGATCCCAGAAGCTTCGATAATCTACTCAAAAGCCAACTTCACGCTGAGGTGAAAGCCTACTGAACAATTCCATGCTACCACACAGTCCAAAGACTTCTCATTCACCTACAGTCCTACACGTTCAACGTAATGACAATTTGTAAATGTCAATTGTCTATTTTCCCTCCCTCCTAACCCACACAGCGTTTGGGTTATAAATCTTTAAGAAGTGAAACGAAAAACACAAACAAAGTTAGAACTTGAAGGATTTCCTAAACAAAATGTACATACGGTGGAATCTCAATATTTGTCATTAATCCGTTCCATAAAAACTGACAAATACTGAATCTGACAAATATAGAATCAATTGCAAATACTTTGAGAATCCACTCCAGTTTTTTTTTTATTGAAACCTTTCTGTTAGCACTCCACAGCGTGTTTAGTTTTTAATATTTTATGATATTGGTCTTAAAAACTGACTTTTCGTGACCTTGACTGTGACTTTTGATGAACGATATAGCATTATTTTGCCAAAAGAAATTTGGTGAATACTGAATTTGACGAATATAGGAGTTGACGAATATTGAAGTTTCACTATAATTTTATTTAATTCAATACGTTACATACATCTTAAAAAATATTGTTTTATCATATCATAAAACTAAGATGAAGGTCCGACTATAATGACGGGGAAAAATTAAATGTTAACCGAAATTTTCTAAATGATTGATTTAATAAGTATTTCTCAATACACTAAAACACAACATTTTTTGTGAACGTTCGACGATATCCCCCTATCATCCTCTTATCTTAAATTTTCACATTTCATTACCATTTATTTCAGATTAAATCGACTGTAATAAAAAATAATGGTAAATCATAATTTAAATGTATATAATTCAACGTCAAACTAATTAATTTAATTAGTGATAACTTATTTTATCCTAAATCACGTTGTTTTTAAATTTCTACTGTAGAAAATTAATTCACTGTTGAGTTAATATAATTAAAGTAAATATATTTTATTTTTTAAGTTTGATCAAAAAATTATTGAAACTGTATTAAAAAACGACTTCCTAAAACGTAAACAAGAAAACGATATTTTACAGATAAATTATTTTCTTTAATATGTAATTCTATTGAAACTCGTTTCAAAGAAAAGCGTTTGCTAACCGAATGGGCTTCTCTGCTATACAAGTGTGTAGCATGTGCTGTATGCCTCGGGGGGAACTTTTATGTCATTCTTATTGCATTGCTTGATTCACTTATGAAAGTAATCTAATTAACGCTATTTCTAATTATAAATAATTAAAAACACTTTACAAGTTCAAATTGATGGTGAAAGTAGTTACTGTTAAAATTTTTTTAGTTAAATTTAACTACTTATTTACTGTTTACACTCGGTTGTTTTGGTGATACTTAAACAGTTCAACATGGAATGCTCGTCAAATAATATCAATAAGCTCATAACATCACTTATGAAAATGACAGGTCCAGAAGTTAATCAGTCAGTAATGACAAAGCGAATTCCAGAAACATTCTGGTGCGCTCTGATTTTGGACCCTCTTTGATACTCATCATTTAAGTTGTTATAGTGTAAACAGTTCAATGTGGCATGACCGTTAAATAATATTAATATAATATCACTTATAATAATGACGGGTCCAGAAGTTAACCAGTCAATAAGACGAAACGAATTCCAGAAACACTCTGGTTCTTTCTTTTTATTCAACTTATTCAACATCTGCCGCAAACAATACATTCCCACAAATAATTTTTTATCCCAATAATTAATTTTTATTATCTTGGTCTCACCACGGGGTCATTGTTTAACCTGAAAAACGTAACTAGTTATCTAATCAAGATCTTGATAACGGGTAACTATTATAAGTGAAGCTGTAAAACCAAGACCACTGTTTTAAATTTACTTAACAAAATATATTTGTAACCATTGTTCGTCGCTCCGTTCAGACGCGATGACAGACTAAACATTTCATGTCACTCGGTATACACAAGTATATACAATTTTTCTACTTTAAATTTACATAAACATGCAAACGCTATTGCAACATCCACTTGAGTTTTGGGTTGAGAACATAACAAACCTACTTCAATATGCAATCGAAAATGTCTAAGTCAATCGCAATTCAAAATTGATCACGTTGACGCACTTTGTGTTGACGGGCTAATGTCGCTCCTATTAATACGTGAATGTCAATACGCCATTTCTCGGTGATTGACGTTCTACTTCCTAACAAATCTTTGCTTAAACCTGATACCAGTCCAACATTTATTTGGAACGTTACTATTTCCCATTTCCTTTAAATTATAAAAAAGTCTCTCCAAAATAAGTCTGAATATCTAGCACGCAACTATTACTGTACTGTCAATTTTACATTTAAAAATTAAAGTCAGAATCACTTTCTTCGTTATAACTGGAGGGCCCGGTGTAAAATAGTGTTAAGTAACATTTTTACAATTTCGAGGACGTTTAAAGATCTGAACTTGCCTTGCTGTCTATGGGCTACTTCACACTTCTTGCACTAATATCTTTGCACATATTGTTGTTTTGCTCAAAATTATGCGTAAAGAAATAGAATTCAGGAGTTTAAACAAAAAACGGCTTAAATCCACCTACGTCTTCATTACTTAAAAGTGCATATATTGAAATGTTTTAGACCAACCTATAGCATATAATCATTGAGTTTCATATAATTTATGCTTTCCGACTTTTTAGAGCAAGAATATGGAATGGAACTTTTGTAAATGTTTAATTTTTTTGTCATTTTTTTTTGTCACTTCACTTCCTAGTTGTTTCACTCGCTTGTTTCACTTCCGCAAAAAATCCTAAACTTTGGAAAAAAGGCGTAAATGCATTCATAAATTAGCACGAGATTTTAAATAACGGCGTAATTGCATTTTTTTAAAATTAGCCAATAGGCCTGTCAACAAAATTAAGAGTTTTTGCAAAACCTTTTCATTTTCCTTCTACAAATGTACAGTTGACAAGAAGTTAAATTTGAAAGTGCCGGACGTTTTTGCACTCTTTTTCAAAAACTGCATTTTTAGAGTTACGCCGTTAATCACCCAACTCCTCAATGTTCAAATTGGATTGAAAATTCGAAAATGCTTCCTAAAATTGCTTCTAACCTGCTTCATGCTTCTACCACTCGAAAAAGTTTCTAAGTCCTTTTTGACAAAAATGTTATTCAACATCCTTTTACACCAGGCCCTTCAATTCTTAAATTTACCATCACAGAAACATAATAATAAAAAGTCACTGACGAGGAATGGTCTTAAAATCCAAGCAGAGTGAATTTGCAACACCTATCATGCGTAAAAAAAAAATCATCTGCAAGTTTATTTTTTGTGGTTAAATAAGCATGTTTTTTTTCAAGTACATTAAACTTTGTAGAATTTATATTTAAAAAAAAAAAACCCAACCTAAAACAACAAAACTCCAAGTGCATAGCGCTCGGTTATGATGAACGGCATCGAAGATGGCAAAGCATCAGGCCGAACGACAACAACATTATGCATTAATTTTTATGTCCTTTAATGAATCACACGATCAACTTTGAAAGGCAAAATGTGGCACCGGTTGTTGGTCGTTGTTGGCGAACGTAATATTCTTAATTCTGCTTATCTTGGTTGTCCACTCTCGCCCACTGCTAATGCTTAAAACTCGGACTACTCTGGACAGTTTTGGTGGTCATATCGGACCGCCAACAGCAGTCACTTTAGGTCAAAACTCGTTGCACAAGATGTCGACTTTGAAAACTTTAATGACTCGAGAAGAAAGCCATAAATTGACAATTTCCTACACACTGACTGCTCGCCACTTGATAGCAACTACTACGACTGTCGTACTGTGCTATAATCCTAAGGTTACTAAAAAAAAACAAAAACATACAACTTATCAGTTGTATCGCAGCTAGTTTTTTTCTTAACTGCAAATTACTGCGTCTTATAATGACACTCGTAATGAATGATTTTTAAGAGGCTAACGGGTAGTTAGCCTCTTAGAAATAATTCTCATTCTTATTAGTTTATCCTTTTTCTTTTTGATAAACAGTTTTTAATTTTTTGTCCCGTTGTTTTTTTGTATTACTTGTGAAAAAATGTAAATCTAGCGAACAAATTAACAACAAAGTTACAAGTTACGAAATGCTACTGTAAAAATGTAACTAACTTCTCTGTGGTTTTACTAGAAAAGCAAACATCGCCATAACAAGTAAACACACGAAGAAATACATCGATCACAAAAATTACATTTTTTACTAAAAAAATATTATTGAACCTAAGTGATACATAGATTAGATAGAAATACATATATCATGAAAATTAAAATTATTATTAACAAAATATCATTGAAAATATTATATTCATTATTTGCACTATTTTATTACAATCTTTTATGTAACTTTGGTTGGTGGTTTGAGAAGGGTGAAGTGGTTTACACACTTTGAACTACTTTTTGGTAGGTTCCCAATGACCTACGTAGCTGAGATTTCGAACAGACATATAGTGTACGGAATATTTTATTCTATCGAATTTTGAGAAATCAACGTCGTGTCAATTCGGAACTATGTGAAAAGTCGTCAGGTAGAGTGTTGC
This sequence comes from Cryptops parisi, assembly GCA_034695005.1. Classification (NCBI taxonomy): domain Eukaryota; kingdom Metazoa; phylum Arthropoda; class Chilopoda; order Scolopendromorpha; family Cryptopidae; genus Cryptops; species Cryptops parisi. The sequence continues at coordinate 13,229 of JAQIWH010002799.1, read as the reverse complement.
TGATGCAACACTGAGTGTTGCGAAGGCAGGTTTTCTCGGGGCACTCCGGTTTCCTCCTGCATCATAAAACCCTGTTGCATTACTTCACCCTCATCTCATCATTTTTCAGGCATTTATTTATTTAATAAAGTTCATGTGACGGCCAAATGACATACCCTAACGGTTGTCCATAAACCTCAACTATCTACCCAAATATCTCAGCCAAAAATATATTTCCACTTGATTATTTTAGGGTGTTAAAGTTGTAAAAGAAGTTATCAAACAAGTAATAAGTAAAAACAGGTTTCTAAGGCTCCAATTTTCTTTTGCGGACACGTTTGTTGGACGAGGAAAGTTTGCTTGGATGATGAAAACATTTGGAACTGATCCAATGTTGTTATTCAGTTTATTTTTTCTTTGGCATTGAGTTTCGGTTTTTTAAACAGTATGGTATATGGTGCATTGTTGAGGGTGTTGTTGGCGGTGTTGTAGAAACCATACTGTTAATAATAGGCCAACCTTACCATTGTACTCATACACAAAGTGAAGTTAAGAAATAACACGAAAATGCTAACACGTGACTATTGTTGAAGCCAAACTAGATATTTACATATAGCCATTGTTTAAACTATTCTGCATGTAACCATTGTTACATTCAAATTTTCGTTATAACCAACACGACAGAACTAACATTTCGTAATTATTTTCTTTTAACGTTTCCCATAAATGTTTGCATTTATCAACATATGTGTGATGAAACATTTAATTTTCGTTTACGATAATTTTCATTGAATTAAAATTGAACCTAATTTAAAAAACTAATCATAATTCAGATTTTTTTTGCCATTGAAACAGCTCGTATTAATAGCATCCGCGTTAACTTAGTCAATAATAACGCATCGCATACGCTGGTAGTAACAAATAAATCTAATTATTGTGTTGACTCGACAGAAAAGGCAAATTCTTAAATCCACAAGCGTTAGAACAAGATGTAGAAACATGTATGGAGTGAAGATGATTCGAAATGGTGGGATCTGTCATCGCCCAAATTGATAGATGACAAGAGAACAAATGTATATATTATGAATTTATTCTCGATAGTGTCTCGCGGCCTGTTCATTAGGGCCGTAAAGTCATGATCAGGTCTGGCCTCGGTAAATAACCTACATAATTAGTGACTACAATTGTAACGCTGATTTATGCTGTCGATATATTAAAGGCACGCGATGATAAGAGGAATATTGAAATGACGCGTTGTTTATTCATTAGCGAATAACCAGCCGAACCGAGCTCAACACAAAAGCCTCGTCATATACAACCCGACTGGATTTACTAACAAGGGATAACTCCGAGAATACGTATAGATCTATATACACACAATCTCTCGTGCTTGTTTTATTTTTATTTTTTTTTTACAAAAATTAAAGTCGTTCGAAATGTTCATAAGCCACTCAAATTACCAATTAAGCAAGATTCACGACCAATACAATTGTAAGCCTAAGCTGCGCGTACTTCAATCTCGCACATAAAGTCAATTTGAAATGCTCTGGGGTCTTTTTGTATAAGCAAAGTAAATTATATTCATTTAGTTTCTATAGCGTTTCAAATAACGCTTAACGAGAATCTTGCGTTCATTTTTGGAGATGTATAAGTTTTGTTTCTTTCATTCAGTTAAACGCGAGGTTTCTAAGTATCACAGTTTTACAGTTATGACGTACCAATCAACACACACTGTATTCATCATTGTACAGAGTGTTATTATGAAACTAGTAATTATTCAAGGGTAGAGGATGTTATTAGTATATAAATAATGTACAACTAACCATTTTAAGTATGTATTAAATTTTTCTAACTAAAGTTTTCAGAATATTATTATATCGCAAAAACCAACCATCCAACTTCATCAAGTGACAGAATGCTGCAACACGAAGCGTTTATGACACACACACATACACATTTATTATTGTTTAAACACTTCTTTTATATTATTATAATTTATTATTTTTTATTGATTTTTTGTGTTGTGATTGTCTCTTATCTGCTGTAGTTTTAAAATAACAATAAATACAATACATTTACATAACTGAGTCATTCTTACTATACTACTATTCGTGAAACCCGTGCGTGGCACGTGTTGTATTTTGTTTTGAAACCGTGGAAACGGGCCATTATTGAAACAATGTTCGGGTTTTTGCAGGGTGTTCATAAAGATAGATTCGAAACATCGTGGCATAATGTTATTGGTTGCTAAGTAATTAGTATGATACCTTCATGGAATAATCATCCAAATCACCACTCAATGGCAAAAAACAAATGACAAATGTCCATATCTCAAAATTGACACAACCTCGTCGACAGTTGAAAATGATTGCCTTGACTTAGAAATTTGCAGCAGAACGTTGTGTAGTGATTTCGTATTTCTATAACGTTCCTTGTAAGGTGTACCTGACGTACAGAAATTTAGCAATCATGTGAAATGTAGATAGAATAAAAAACCATCATTTTACACCTTTTGACGAATTGCTTTGGATTTAAACGCAAACTAAAAAACATGTAACAGTAACATGAAAAAATGGACAATTTGCCAAGACCATACAAAACATACGCAAATCGGCAAAAAAAAAAAATCTAGTTTCACCATAACTTTCTTTAACTACAAAAATTCACAAAAGTAAAATTTGTAAACTTTTTTTTTACCCCATCTAATAAGAAAACACGCCAAACATTGCAGAGATGAAAACTACATCAACTAATTGAGCTCGTTTCATAGTCAGCAAAACAAAACAAGAGCGAGCTTATTGCTGAATAGTATTAAAAGTAGGCCAATTCGCCGAATGAGACAAAAGGGATACAGCTTAAAACTAAAGATACAAGAGGCATTTCAACGTGGACACCCTACACCCTGCGCGAACAATCCAGCATGGTGTAAGGTCGTTAGAAGAAAACGACGAACCATTAGCGAACTCTTGACGACACTTTTACCCTCGTCGTTAATTAACACCAATTTTTAATGGAGTCCAACATGGTCAGTCCGAGTTGGGTGCGAAATAACAACAACAACAAGAATAAAAGCGACCCTATAAGCAGAGGAGCACCCCGTGCTCCATCCAATAGTACAGCCACTACCACCAACCAGTAGGTTAGTCTAGTTTTAAAACCCCGGCGACCATACGGTACAAGTCATCGTAGCACGTCATTACCGAGTACGTACTGCTGCTACTACTCTATCGGAGCCCGTTCCTTCGCGTGGCAAGAGAAAGGCTTTGCAAAGACTCGACCGTCATTTCTCAAATCCTGCACTTTGTCAAGCGGCAAGGTTCGGGCTCGATATTATCTCGCTGTTTATAGTAATTTAACTGCCAATTAGGCCTAACATTTGGTCACTGCGGGGGTGGATTAACGACGATAAGGTTCTCCTCCACTCTGTTGTCGGTTAGATAATGATGGCAGATCTCCTGTTCAGATTGCTAGATATTATCCTTTAAGCCTGTTTAACTACTATACTACCAGTCTGCTTGGGCTGGCGAAAATTTTTGAAGGTGGGCCAGCAACAGCACTTAGCGCAATCAACTGGACCAAGACGATAACCGTTCCGACTGCGACTGTAATGAGCATGCGCGATGATGATGTTGATGATATTGCACCCTGATTACATTTTGGGCCCCCCCTTGCGCAGTTGTTGGCAATTCGCGAAAATTCCAAAATCCCAAAGAGAAGATGATTAAATACGACTGAACGATGACGCAGGAATTTAACCAGAGTTACGCTCCGTGTCGTTAACATTTGTGCCTACCTGCCCCTTGCAAACGCCGCCTTTCCACCGTGTTGAGTGTGCAATTCGAATCTTCTACCACGAGGCAGTCTACTGTTTACGCCAACAACGTCACGAGCAGCCTGCCAAATGAAGAGAAATTCTCTTTAAAATCATCGGAGTTCAGAAAAACTCATTTGAAAGCCGTAGGCGTATTAGTGGCACGTTGAAAATTAAACTCTAAAACCGTTAATGACTAAACGCAGAAAACATTTAAGAGTACCAGTATGTATAGACTACAAATTGTACTGCCATCTAGTTAACTAGAAAACAAATAAACTGGTACACGATTTTGCAACGATTGGCGTGAATTGGCTTTCGAATATCAAGAACTTTGAGCAAAAGTCAATTTTTCATATAGTACTACAGTATATACAGGATGATTATGTCGATTTCTGCAGCAATAAAATCATCGCTTATTCAAAAGTTTATCTTCATATTAAAGTTAGTATAGAGTTACTCTGTTTATACAGGTTCCGTATATGCAGTTTCGTTTACCATGAGACAACAAAAAAGGGCTTTCTGTTATATACGAAAATATATTTCGTTAATACACGATGTTGTGCGGTGTTCGATTGACTTAAGTTTTTCCAAAACGTAATTTCACATAAATCGAGGCCTATGTATCACTGCATAAAATCAAATAATGCTTTAAAAATAAATACCTGGATCCTGTGGTTATAATCTTGTTTTAATACCATTAGTAGTTAAAGTTTCAACTTTAACTACTAATGGTAGTTAAAGTAATGGTAGTTAAAATAGTAGTTAACCCTTGGTATTTTTAACAAAGTGAAATTAATAATCAACACAGTACTCTTGTTTAACGTGACTAATCTGAAAAGCTCAAAATGATATAATCATTAATTACTAAATTTATTAGAATGAGACAAGACGAAATCAAATAGGAAAACAGTCGAGTCGGATGGTTGGCGCAATAACAACATGATATGTTATAACATCCACGCTAGATAAGATAACGGTTATAGATGAGTTCCGAGTCCGACAAAGTTTTTTTTTTTTAAAAAAAAGTACAATAACTCAAACAATTAACACTCACTTGATAAGTTTTAAAATTAACTACAAATGCAATGCCTATCAGTGGCGTCACTAGAGTTAATATCATACTCATTCTATCATCCCCACCCCTATGGTGTCAATCTTGATCAGCGGCTATAAAAAAAGTTGTTATTCGAACGTCATGCACATTAAAAGGTTAAAAAAGCACGTGTAACATCCTTTCGGTGACACCAGATAATTGTTACTGAATACGTCAGTGAGGAATATTATAAAGTTCACTTAATTGAAATTCACTTAATTTAAAAAAAAAAATTGTAATGTTTTTACGTCCCATAGAGACAAGTACAAATGACACAAATAAAGTGTAAATATCAACAAAAAATATGACAGAAAGAAAAATGAAAAAGACTGTATTAACGAATGATAACCAACAAAACGAAATCAATTAAAAAAAATTGTTACAAACAATATCTTCACTGAAATGAACTTAACAAATTTAAGAAATATATTTCAAGAGGTGTATTTGAAAATGTGCGCAAACACATTTAATCGTCGATTTACCGTGAAATTAATATATAGTAAAGTTTCTCATATTGGGCACCTGTGATCATCCCGAGATTCCGGGATGAAATCGGCCTCAATATAATGTCAATACAGTCTTTTAAAATAAATAAACAACCTAACTAAAAGAAAGAGCGCGGTTAATTATTTAAGTACAACGCCATCATAGGCCTATATGTAATACATTTTGCTCCATATTATTACAGTATTAATTATTAATATACCATAATTGTCAAATGTTATTGGTGAGAGAAATGCATTGTATATTTGAGAAATATCATCATTTTACAATTTCATTGTAATGAACCCAATAACATTAAGATTACAATGAATTTTTGTAATACGATTTAAGAAAACTAATGTAAGCCATGCGCTTCGGTCACTTAGTCTTATTCTTAATTTATTTACAGCAACCAATGTCAACAAACCCAACAGTGTACGATGGTTGTACTGTACATAATTTTTTTATTTTATTATTTTTACATCCCGTGACGACAAAAGTATAGATTTTAAACAATATTCAGACAAAACTAAATTACAAGTAGAAGACAGAGTTAACGATAGATTTTTCAATTTGTTATTATCAAGCAAAAACACTACCGTACTGTAAATCAAAAATAAAGTTATTCTAATAAATACCATTTAAGTTATAGGTTGGATTCAAAATAATTATTCCTAATTTTCGAGATGATGTTATAAAGAGCGTGAAATGAAACAAATTAAATAATAAACTATAGTCCGGAAATACTCCTCTAGCGAGATGCAACGAAATCACGGAAATGAGAATGTTCTTATGTGACGTCATAGTGCCTACGTTGGGTTCTCTAGAGTCATAACGATTGAATGATTTCACACTTCGAAAAGGTGAAAATCTTTACGAAATTGTCTTTCTTATCGTGCTTTTGAGCTTCAATGTACAAAGTACGTCACAATTTAGGTCTTTGCAACTCATCAACAAGTGAACTTAATATAAATAAAAAATAGTTATTTTGAATTACTCTGTATAATAAATCTTGCTAAGATATGTCAATATTACAAATGTTTCTAAAGTAAATAAAGTAACATTTCAGCTTTTGTGTATAACACAGCCTGGCAGTGAACACCGTGAACACCGCATTGAAGGCTTTCCAATATAACACTGAGCTTAGCCACAACTTCTGAAAGTTTTCCAGCATAACACTGCGCCTAGCTACGGCTAACTGGCCAATATTAATTTCGAATGTAAAGTAATACAATTATACAGAATAGAATTTTATAAGTAAGCCTGCACTAGTAAATAACCGGTCAAAAAAAAACGGAAATGTTTTTGTTTTCATTATGCAATTCATTGTTTTAACTCATGTTGCCTCGGAACATTCGTTAAAGTTATCTATTGTTTTGTCTCATATGTTTTTGCTATATTCGTTACAGTTAGACTATCGGTTTCAATTTAAAACTTTATTTATTTTAATTCAAACACCATGTGCTGTTTGAAAATTAATTGTATATCATCTGACACAACAATACAGAGATAGTGGCAGCGCGAATTTCTTGCTAGTTTCCCTCATTGTTTAAACTTATAAATTACCCATGACTGGTAAAAGCAGCAAGGTTTTTCGTCGGCTTTTCAGGTTTGTCACCCAGTCAGGAACAATACCACGTTAAAAAATTTTTACAAATTGGCAAAAAATATTTATATTAGTTGTTTTAATACTATACATATACAGTATATGGTGATATAATTTTGTCATGTCGCGATATTTTTTATCACGATAAATTTACCGCGACTGTTTTGTTGACGACATTGTTACAGCGACATTTTTTGTCGAATTGGCCCAAGTCTTTTGATTAACATCGTTCTTTTACAGGCATTTAAACTCACAACACGTGCTAGGCTACTGGCAATGCATACGAGTATTGCCATGAAACTCAATCATATAATTTTCAAGTCATCTTTAATTGATTTTATCATTTGGAACATCAAATAATTCCTTTTATAACTGTGATTAATAATCGACACAGCTCTAAACGTCGCTTTGGCTTCATTCCGTAAGGGCAAACGTACGCAATACAAACATTTTACGCGAAGCACTAGCACATTTTGGTTATAATCCTAACCAGCCTAATATTCGAAAACTAATTGCGATGATGGTGAATTCAGCCCTAAGCTATTATCAATTTCGACAATGCACCAAAATCAATATCAGGATTGTGTTTACTATTTCCTATTGACACCAAAAGTATTTAAAATAAACTACACCGATGTTCAATCAATTAGCCATTTGGGTTTACAAAACGTTTACCGCCTTTTCTCGCAACTGTTAACACATTACTCACGCAATTAACAACTGCAATAATTAATTAACTAGTTTATAAAGAATCAATTTATGATTATTAATCGCACTCAATGCCAATCGATAATAGTTTATCTACAACACACTATTTAATTAGGCTTAGCCAATGGCCAAACGCTGGTGTATCTTTGCATTCAAACGTCATGATGTCGAATCGACGCTGCCATCGTTGCCAAAAGATTCAAATTCGCTTCTTTAATACAGGAAATTTCATTGTAACCGACCTTTTTTTTCTTCTTCAAATTAATTAAACTACATCATAGTTTATCGTTTTTCACGTCGCGTGCATATTCAATTTGAAATACACAAACACTTGTAATCTTTAAATGGTTTCAAACCATTCTATTTCATTTGCATTTCAAAAAAAAAAAATCGCAATTAAATAATGATAAAGAGTCTATCTATTCTGTGGAGTCATATTAATTATATTGATTAACTATATTTATCGATAATTTTATTTATACTCCAACACAGGGTTTGGTCAATGATTAAACTTCGTAACAAAAAATCTGAATAATAATTGTACAGTATCTATTATTTTATCTTGTAGTTTACGTTGGTGTATGGCCAATTTACTCTATAGACCTGAAGGTTAAGGTAGTTAAAAAAATAACCCACTTCATATATCATTACTGATTCAATAAAAATCATCATTAATCATAAATTGGATACGCTTTTTGTTTTTCTTAACTAACCTGACCTAACCTTCATACTCATAGACTGAGATGCATGGCTATCATACACCAACGTAAACTATCAGATACCCTATAATGTTTATCCATCAAAATATTAAATCTTTCATAGCTTGCAAATATTAACTTAAATAAACTGCTAGTAAGAATGATAAATAAAGGTCTGGTGTGAAAGTGTTAAGGAACACTTTTCAATTTCGAAGAAAACGCGTTTAAAGATCTGAACTTGCCTTGCTGTGTATGAATGGGGTACTTCACACTTCTTGTACTAATTACTTTGAAAGTGTCGTTTTACTTAAAATTATACATCATTAAGGTAGAACTGCACTTGACACATTCGAAAATACCTCTAAGTCATTTTTGACAAAAATGTTACTTTACACTCTTTTACACCAGGCCCTTCAAAAATAAATAAACAAAACCTAAGTTTTTGTAAAATCGAAAATTCCAATTAAAAGTCATCAGCACGAACATCGCAAAATTTTCAGCTGTACTTTTTGGCATTTTCTACATCACTAATTTCATAAACTCAATACAATTTCATTGGCTATAGTTAATACCCGTTTAAATAGTGTTCAGTTTAAGTCTATGAAAAAACCTTAAAAAAACAATTCCGCTAAAACAAACTTTACCTCGGTATTGCATGTTTTAATCGCGTGTGTTTTATTAAAGCTACTTCACGGTATTAGCGATACCCGTTTCGGTTAAATTTGGCAAAACACATCGGTCGAATAAATAATAAACCCGGGTAAAACTGGTGTTGACACACCATTTAAATCACTCAACGGAGGGAGACAAATAGTTCATTTATCTTTCAAACTAAACGAAACCAAAAACCCTGCTCCAAAACTTCGGTGTTTATATAAATCCACTTTTGCTATCTCTGCTTGAAATCAATGATCACAAATCCTCCGCAGCTCCTAGTTTAAAAGTATTAAAACAAACCTAATCTGTACGATCATCAACATCATCATTTCCGGACAAACAAACAAAAAAAAAACGAAGCACCCGACCGTCCTGTTATGATTACAACACAAACCTCTTTTCAATGAACCTCATTATTCACCACGCCTGTTATTTTTGGTCAAAATTACTTTTGATTGCTATTAAACTAATGATCAACCCAAAAAATGTTGTTGTAAAGACCCAATGAGGCGAAAAGGCTCGCCTCGGCAGGTGTGGCAAATTATTTCGTGTGTTTCTCTCTACAATATACATACACATATACATTGTGTGTCTGTGTGTGTGTGTATATATATATACACACACATATAACTTGTTAATATATCTTCTTTAAGCGTTCTTTATCTATTTATGGCATTTCCTCGTTTATCATCAAAAAGATTTCCAATGGCATCATTAGCTCTCTTCGGCATATCTTCAACTTGTGCCTGAACTGTGATGATTTTCCATCTTATTGGAAATGTTCTCGAGTTGTTCCAGTTTTTTAAGGGTGGTGCTTCTAACTTGGCTTCCAACTATTGGCCTAGTTCTCTTTTTCCCTCCATTGCCAAGATCCTAGACAACATTCCTCACTTCTACCTCCTCAAGCATCTTCAGCCCCCACTGCCATTGTGACATTGGACGCAGGGGTACAAAAGCAGCTTGTGCTCCTACATAATCCTACTGAAATTATCCCAAATGTTACGCTGCATATACCCCTTCTCGTACTGGTATCATAAGGTCTGGACACAGCACTTTTCTTCAATCAATGATTCCAAAATCACGCTTCTCCAGGTTCTTTCTCACGAGACTTTCCAGTCAGAGCTCTGAGCAAGACGTTTTATCACACATAAGTAATTTCAGTGATGCAAAGATTATTTGCTACCAATTGCACTCTAAAGCTCCACATCACTCATTTTTCATGTGTCAGTGCGTCACTCCGTAAGCAAGAAATTCGTAAAATTTGATCACTGGCCTGCAATTGTGCTTATTTCACCTGTCAAAATACACCTTCACCCAAATCAGCTGGTCTTCCCAAGAGCACAGGTGTCATCCGTTGCAAATAACAACAAAGAAAGGCAGCATCCAAACCTGAATGAGTCATCAAATCTGTGCCCTGGTATGCAAATTAACATCCAAGTGGTCAACACCGCATTAGAGAATACTATTACCTCCCAGAACGTGAATAACTCCATTGTGGGGATCCTCCCCCACTACTGCCAATAAATTTCTCCAGCAACGTCTCCAAGCTTTTGTTCCAAACCTTAACATGATTATTTACTACCAGAACTGCCGTGGACTCAGAACAAAAGTGCATGACTTCATCAAAATCTTCTATTGAAAACTTTCTCGATTGTTTCACTCACTGAAACATGGTTACATAATGGCATCACATCACAGTCTGTATTTGACAATCGCTATTCTGTCTACAGATATGACAGACATTCTGAAAAAAAGAGGTGGAGGTGTCGCTCTGGTTTTCTTCTCGACACTTTGCACTTCATCATATTCCTCTCCTATCACAGATGTGGAAAATGTGTAGACCACTGTGCTTTTGCGAGGTGGAGCCTACCTACGTGTTGGCACCATAAACCTTCCTCTCCAACTCAATAATCAAGAGCTCAACAATATTTTTGGCTCGCTCCAAGATATGGTTTTGGAGTTCTCGGGACCTACCCTGTTCTTGGGAGACTTCAATATCAACCTGGCCTCTGGTTGTTTTTATTCTACTGTCAAGAATCAGCTAGTCATGGACTTCACTAGTGTGTGTAAGTTGCAGCAAGTCAACACAGTTACTAATGATGATCGCAATTGCTTGGATTTCGTGCTTACTGATCTTTCATGTGAAGTGACCGCCATTCCACCAGACAAAACACCAGTGCCCCCGGATTTTTACCTTCTTGCCTGAACTGCAGCGGTTACATGAAGACCTCAAAACTTGTCCATTTGTCTGCGCCAACATGCGCAATAATGTTTTCAGCAGGGTGATTACGAGGACTTGACTGATACTGCTGCCTTGGTTGACTAGGCTGATGTTTAAGACTGCTCCGATCCTGATGAAGTTGTTTCCATCTTCACTAAATCCTTACATTCACTAGTCCCTGAGTACCTATCATCAGGTGCCAGTAGACCAAACTCCATTAAAGTGGTTCTCCCCAGAACTCAGAGCTAGGCCTAGTCTCAAATCGAAACAATCTGCACATCACCACTATAAATGCACGAGGACAGTGAATTCTAGCTTGCCTTTGCAGAGATTCAACGTCGATGCAAACAGCTCCAGAAGCGTGACTTCAAAAAGTATACGTGCGAACTGGAGAACAGGGTACATGCTAACCCATAGACGTTCTGGGACCATGTCAACTCTGTCCGTCGTGAGTCTGCTTCAAAAGTCATCGGCTTCACCTCCTCTGCAGAAAATATTGTTCACGAGCCTGGAGAAGTCAACCATCTGTTTGCTATCTATTTTGCTAATACTGTGAATCCCCAAAAAAAATGACATTTCTGCTGCTCAACCTTCCAGTTTGAATTGCTGTACTGCTACTTTGTATGGAGATACTTCCAGCTGGCGTCAGTGAAAATGGCTGATGTCTTGTTGGCTATCAAACGCCTTCGTAACAAACGATTATATACTGCTTCAAACATTCTTCCATTCATCTACAAAGGATTGTCCACCTTTGTTGCACCACCACTTGTGCATATCATTAACCCGTGTCTTGGCACGAGAATATACCCTAGTACGTAGAAAATAACCCAGATTCTGTCTATTCATAAAGGGAGACTGGCCATTGCCCCTACCAATTATCGCCCCCATTTCTATCTTCCCTACGGCTGGAAAAATCTTTGAGTGCATTGCACAGACATCTACTTGGTCATGTCAGGAACTTCATTCCTGCAGCACAGCATGGTTTCCTCCCTGGTGGGTCTGTCACATCCAATCTTGTTACTCTTACGGAACATCTGCTCCAATCTTATAAAATGACTAATCAAGTTGATGTGATATACTTTGGCTAATACATCAAAAATGCCTTAGCCATGGCTAAGGCATTTGATTTTGTGGAGAATGCTATCTTTCAGAAGCTTGCTGTGATTGGTGTAATGAACAAATTTCTTGAATTTCTTAGCTGATACCTTTCCGGCCATAAATGCTCAGTGATAGTTGCTGGTACCCATTCGACCCCTTACCGAACACCTTCCTCAGGTGTTCCACAAGGTCTGTTCAGAACCACTTCTCTTTAAAATATTTACAATCTACTTGCCCAATGCAGTTATAAATTCAAACCAAACGTCCTGATGTATGCGGACGACACTAAGATATACAACACAATCAACAACCGTGTCTCATCATCTTCAAGATGATGCTGATCGTATCCAGAACTGGTGCACTATTAACAAGCTGGAGACTCAATACTAAAAAACTCTTGTTCTGTGGTCCGCTTCACTAACAAGACAAACAGGATACTGTTCAACTATTCAGTCTCTGGTGAGCCTCTTTCGTGTGTTTCGACGATTTGAGACTTGGAAGTGATCTTTGATGATAAGCTCACTTTCAATGATTAAATTGCTAATGTGCTGTTGAAAGGCCGTCGAGCTTTAGAATGCATTCTCATAACAGTGTAGAATTTGCGAAGCACTATACATTTCTATAAAACGCTTGGGTTACCTGTCCTCATGTTTTGCTCGGTCGTGTGGAATGGATGTACTCAGCCGCAGTGTACATCACTTGAGCGAGTACAATCAACCATTAAACCATACATGACAAGGAAGCACCCAAGGTTTACCCCTCCCAGCTCTGTTTGTGTTGTTCGCAATGATTTTTACGTAGTGTTCTACTCATGATAATTCTTTACTTTTTATTAAGTGCTATTCAATTTACTTTTGTAGCACCTGTTGTGG
>JAQIWH010002798.1:0-22698 GCA_034695005.1 Cryptops parisi | reverse complement strand
AAAAGCCTCGGCCAAGGTGCGAAATGGCTGGTCATTTCCCACTTTGGCCGCACTTCGGACTTTGGCGGTAACATATACACAAATTAATACATTTCTTTGTTTGTTTTAATTAACCTAACCTCAGACATACAGTACCATCATATTAGTGGCTGGTCCTTAACCCAAGTATACTCAATAATTTATCACTAATCATAAAATTAATAGTTTTTTTTTGTATTAAAACAACTGAACTGAAACGTAATCGCAAGCGTCCTCTCGGTTAACAGAAAAGTTTGAAATTAGTAGAATTACGAAAACTGCATTTTTGGATGTGCATATATGATGATGATGATGAACTAAGGAATATAAATGTAATGTAACTCTCTATACAGTCTATGCTCAAATCTAGTGTATAATGATTTAATTTACGGTAAGCCTACCTTTAAACAATTTTATAACGTTTATCGACTTTTTAATTGGAATTAATACTCTTTTTAGATTTATTCTGACTTGATAACTTTTTTGAAAAAGTTTATTTTATGAAATTCCTATTCTAGCTCATTTTATATTTTAAACAATACTGTACATTGGAAACCCTGATCAAGTTACACACGGAAGTGAATTAGATAGACGTTGGGTTAAAGGTTACTAATTAATTTAACTACTTCAACGGCACTGAGTTCAGTATACAACGACTTGTTCTTCGATTATTTTTTTTTTAACATCTTATTATTTGATTATAGATTTCGACTATATTCTTAAGCCTTTTATGATTTGAAGGGCAATATAATGATAAGCCACATTTTTTTGAAGAGCACTTTTTCTGGTGAGAAAATGAACTGATAGAGTACAGCGCTGGAGTAACAAAGTGAATGTTATTTTCTGGAAAAATCCAGGAAGTGATAAAGTACCCAGCTAGAAACAGTACTGAATGACAGTTTGGTGTGAAAATGTCATTTTTGAAAAAAAAGTATGGCTTACCATTGTAATTGCCCGAATTTATTATTGTAAATTTTGTAACATCTTTATTTTCTTTAATATATTTTTTTTCTACTTAATAATCCCCAATCTAAATCAATATATAGCATCGATGCCAATCAATTTTATAAACTTTAACGAATAAACAGGTACATCAGTCGTTTATTGATTGTTAGTAATTAATTACTTTATTGAAAGTTTGCGTTACTAAAACCTTTAAGGTAAACCATGACATACAGTATTATACCAAAGTATAGTAAAAAATGTGTCATGGTAAAACTGAAAATCTTTTATTCTGGTTGTATTGAAATATGTGGCCTATAAAAGTGTGAACGAGTAGGTCTACTTATTAATTTAATTAACTGTATTGAAGATTAACTATACTGAAAGTTCATTACAGAACAACTTTTTTATTATGCTGCTTCTACTTTATACTCTTCAATCTAAAAATCAATCCGATGCCAGTCTATCAATTGATTAACAACCTCTAATAAAAAGACGACTCGCGCATCGGTAGTTAAACGCTAATTAATAATAATCTTCAATTACAACTAATTAGTAATTATCAACTTTCATTGAAAGTTTGCTTTATAGTTAAACGAGGGAAGAAGTGGTGATGTTTTATTTTGGGTGCGAGAACGCGTACGTAGCCTACTACACTATAATGGGATGGCGCTACGTTTAGCACTGGTTGGAAGCTCGCTAATGCACTGGCGCCGGGCGTGCCACAGTGGCGCGCGCCGCACTCAATCGGCGAGCAGCAGCAGCATTCCGCCTGGCGATCGACTCGGCACCATCGTCACCCACCGACCATTTGCAATCGACGACCAACCTGTTGATCGCTCGCTTCCCCCATGCAACAGCACAACACTTGCAGTAGTTGTTGTTGTTGTTGTTGTGGGCGAGTATGAAGAGCAGTAGTGGTAGCGCAGACGTCAAGAGTTCAGTCCTCGTTGCTGCTCGTCCCAGTGCTGCTACAGTTCGTCTATTCACCACCATCGCCAAACACCGTTCGCCACTCGCCGCGTCGCATCGCCTCGCCAACTTTTCAGCGCTGCTACTAACCACGTGTCCCGAAACGAGCCAACATCCAGGCCTGGGACCGACATGACATCCTGCGCGACGACAACAACAACAACAACTGTTGAACTAGTTGGAGCAACTCCTCCTCCTCCACCACCACAGGCAAGATGAAAGCTCGTCGCCGCCGTCGTTAGTAACTTGACACCCCCTCCATAAAGTTTTGTTGCGTTGCTTTTTTGACAGACAGTGTGTGTGTGCAGTTTGGAGATGAGTTGGTGACTGAATTTGTAATGTTGTGTTTGGTGTTGTTGGTGCATGCGTGTCTTGTAGTTGCTCGGGACGTCGACCGCATCTTCAGGGTCAGTGAGCCTTGAATAAGAGTGCGATGCCGCTACGATGAGCGATCGCAGCGGAAAATCGTCCGCTGCCGCCGTGAATGTCAAGGCCAGGGCCCGGCTGTTCGAGCAGGCTCCCCAGCAGCAACAACAACCGTCCCAATCGACAGATCGACGAGGCTCGGTTTCTGCGGCCACTGCCGAGGGACGTAGGCGACATGCAGAGACTGCCCTGAAAGCAGGAACCGTGAGGCAAGTGCTTAAGCAAGTCGAAGAACAACGCCTCGACGTTCCTCCTCCTCCTTCGGCGACGAACCGCAAAAATTCGGTGATTCCAGATGATGCGAGCAATGTGGAAAAGCGAGCGACGTCCCCGGAACCCCAGAAAAGCCCTGCTGCTGCTGCTGCTGAGTCAGCGGTCGAAAAACGTGAAAAGAGTGATGTCAAAATCGAGACTGCCGAAAATGCGTCGAAAAAAATCGCTGAGTGCAAAAGCGATACGGATGAGTCGAGAAAGAAGGATGTGGACGGAAAAGGAACCAAGAAAAAATTGGGCAATGAAACTGGGAAAAATGCTGCAGATTCCGACTTTCCGGCTACAGGAGATGATAAGAAGTCAGACGATAAGAAATCGTCGTCGAGCGAGTTGAGAACCACATCCAAAGCGAAAGTTAAAAGGAAAGGTGATGGCAGCGAACCGGCTCGTGTAAAACGAATTGGAAACAAAACGGTCTCTAAAGCAGAATCCGTGCCAGATGAACGTGGTGCGGAAGAAAAGACAAAAGTTGTTGAGGAGCCAGACAAGGCCGAAAAATCTTCATCCGCTGAAATTAATTCCAAGCCGAAGGAAGTTTCCAAAGTTGCGGTGGCAACTGCGGAGCATGAAGAAAAAGTGCCTGATTTGCTGCCAGTTGAACGGAACGACCTTAATGTAGAAGATAAAATTTCTCAAAGCGAGCCCCCCAGAGTCGAAGAGGTGGGTGAAGAAAAGCAACAGACATCAGCTGAATCCAAATCCAAGAACACTTGTTTATTATCTGAACTTAAGCAGCCACAGTCAGACCTAAAAATAACCCAGCTATTACTGGAGGAATGCACTGGAAAGAAGAAGACTGAATCAAGCAACCAAGCAGCGGCAACTGATGCTAATTTGCTGACTTCAGGAGCGGATTCAAAATTTACTCATGATAGCGGAGATGACTTGCAGCCAAAACTACCGCAGACAGATGGCACTGGTCAAGTTGATGCATTTTCGGAAAGAAAAGTGAGGTCGACTTTTTGGCAGCTTTTGTCGGACAGTGGTTCAGCTTCCAGCACATCTGATGGTGAAGCTCCCGTGTGTGGCAAGAGTTCGGCTCCTCATGGCAGTGAGTGGCACGTTCAGGATGCTCGCCAACCATCCGCACTTCTTGACAAACTTGGATTAGTGCAATCCAGGTCGAGCACAGCCAGCCCCGAGTTTTTCAGTAATGAGAATGGTTCCTCCGAGCTTCAGTTTTTGAAATTGGAAAGTGACGGAGAAGTGAAAAGCTTCCACAAACTCGATGCTGACAAGCAAGCAGTAAGTAAGCCTAAAAATAATTCTCAATTGATAAAAGCAAACTATGACAAACTACTTACATCCAGACTTGAGCATGTTTCTAAATTAGTGCACTCCTCACCGAACAGTAGTTGGTTGCCAGCTGGCTATGATCAGCCTATCTTTAGCAACACATCTCCCACAGATAGAGAGCGATTCAAGCCGGATTCTGTAAATTATAATCGAGATTATGAACCAAAATACGAATCACGAGACAATCCTACGCTCCAGGAATTGCTGACGAGCGTTCAGCGAATTCAGGAAGAATTTGGAAAAACAAATATCGATACAACCGATGGGGACGATCAAAGTTTAGAACAAACATCAGTGGAAACCGATAGCAAGGTTTCGACGTGTCGTGCGTCAGAGTTACATGAGCGAAGGCCGTTGATTTCAAGAGCTCATCATGACTCATATGCCATCAGTAACAACCTAGCTAAGAAAGGTGTTGCATGTTCTTTGGAATATTGTTCATCGCAGCCACAACTGTTGAAAAATGAGTCTAATCAACAACATCATGTGCCTTATGAAGTTGAACCAACTGTGCCGACAAACTTTAGCAAGCATGTGGGTAAGACTGTTCAGTTTGAGCCTGTTGTGAAGTACACAATTGCCAGCGACGACGAGGAAAATGGAAATTTTTTTCCTCCTCACTGCAGTGGGCCAGCGAACGACGGTACAGTCAGCCGTCCTGAGAAAGTTTTGACAGCTGATGAGCTGAGAATGGAACGGAAGGTGAATCCATTGACGCACGGAAATATTGTTACATCTCATGATAAATTGAAACGACCCATTAACATTACTCCAATTTCAGTGAGGAAATTCGACAGCACTGCACCGCCTGGCAGCGGTACACCTCTGATTAATCCACTTTCTCCCACCGCGAAAACTCAGGTGCGCCACAAACCAGAACTACCCGCATCGTTCACGCTCACGAGGAAAGTGTACAAAACCGACCCCAACACCGCCAAACTTGACCTTGGTACTTTTTCCGATAGCGAAAAGTGTGAGTACGAAAAAATAGAAAGCATTCTCAGCGAGCTTGATTTTTCAAAGTACCGTCGAGGACGGCCAACCCATCTGTCCGTTCAGCAGCACACCTTACCAAGAAGCCTTTCCGAGTCTCCTCGACCCGGTACACGAGTGCCTCTTCCGAGGTCGAAACAACAACAACAGCAGCAGCAACAACGAACGCAGTTCCAAGATCAGCCTATTACGCTTGATAACAAACAAGTGCCTCCTAAACTTCAGCATCAACATTCGCTTCCTGAAAAGACATCGCCGAACAAGAGCAATTGTGAGAAGTTGAAAGAGTTGACCAAACGACTGAAACCGTTTGCTCCTGCCAAAGGCGCTTCGGAAGCCGGTGCTACCGATCTCGTTACCACATCCCCACCACCTGTTGTTGTACTTCCCGAACATCATCACCATCAACAACTTTTGCTGCAGCAGCAGTTGCAGAATCATCAACTCCAACAGCAGCTTCTTCAGCAGCAGCAGCAGTTGCAGCAGCTTCAGCAACAACACCTTCAGCAGTTACAAGAGTTAGCTCAACAAAGTCAACAGGCAACAACAAGTGCTCCTTATCCTCCACGGCCAGTGAGTCGCAGTGCTTCCTTTTCCCATGTTGATTTCTCCGACGAAGGAAATTTCTCTTGGCAGTCATCACTTCCACGAAATTTAAAGAGTCCTCTTGAAACCAAGTTGCAAGATCAACAACACATTGTTTCTCCGTCCGGTGCTTCGGCTACACAGTTTCAAAAAATGGATTCCGATACTTGTGGTAAGAGCTTTTATACAGTAAGTTGCCTTAGCTAGTTTTTATTTTTATTTCACTTTTATTTTATTTAAATTTTTATAATTGAAGGGCGTCGGGCAGTATACTGGTAAGGCCACACTGTTTTAAAAAAAATAACATTTTCACATGAAACTGTTCCTCAGTGATGTTTCCAGCTTTTTATTTTGCCACTTTTTGAATTTTCCAGAAAATGACAGCATAATATAGAGAATCACCTTGTTGCTCAGTATGGTACTTTATGGAGGTTTTTACTAGAAAAACGGCTGTCCTGAACAATTTGAAAAATTGTTGCTGCTCGAAGCCCTTTAATTTATTTATTGTTTTTCCCCCATTGATTTCTGCAACAGCTAAAAAACTATTATAATTCAAACGTGTAATAGAAATAGCAACAAAGACAAAATCTAATCTTAAAATATCAACCTTGTAATAATCATTGCGTTACAGTATGTTACAAAATTTTCATTACGAGTCGAGTTCTGGAAGTTTGCCTCAAGTCTACAGTAGCAATGCTAGGTCATGCAAACAAATACGTCGCACAACCAAATTATCTTCACTTGTTTTACTTTTGGCAGACGCCACATTAGTTATTTTTTTCCAGTGATATGTACCCTATTTATCAATTTCAGACTTTGTCTCTTTTTTTGTCGATTTGGAGAAGGTAACTGGTTTACTGCGAGACGTATTTGGTCGATGACTTTGTGAGAAATTGGTATTTAATTTTGTTAAAACATTATTTCAGGATATAGAATCAGTAGAGAGCTTGAAACATTTTTTATTTCTGTTGGTGACATGTTTAAAAATTGACACATTTGTCGCATTAGTTTCAGTTGCTGATGAAGGCTTGGTTGCTGATGACGATACTACTACGAACTACATGCAGACTTACTGCAACGTCACGACGCCTGGTGCAGCTTGCCCCATTACGAGGCAGCAGTTTCCAGACACTGTTGGTATTGAACCATTGACCGAGATGACTTCTATATCCCACGGAGGTTCCGACAAACGGAAGCGTAGGAAAAACATTAACCCCAACACCATTGGGTTTCACGCAGGGTCGTACGATGGGCCGCCAAAGTCGGGTAACGGACGGTCGCTGACGTATCCACCCCAGCGCAAAGGTTCTATTTCTGAAGGGATGGATTATACGTCGATGGACAGCAATGGACTGAAATCGTACACTGGGACGTTGATGGGAGATCCATCCCTTCAAACTGACGAGTCGGTGAGGCATCTTAGCAACTTGTCGTTGGCCGACAGTCATTTTTGTTCCACTGAAGTGAGTGTTGGTGAAACGTATCAGGATGTTGTGGAGAGTGTTGTTCACGAACCCAGTGACATAAACAGGCTGGATGATCGAAGCGGTAAAACTTTCAAAAAGAAACACTATAGTGATCCTAGTGGTGATAAAAACGACGGCTTACTCGATCTTCCAGAACTGATTGCGACATGTAAGAGCGAGCCTCAGCTCGGCGACAAAGCCAAGGATAATGGACTTCGGTTGCAAATTATTGAAACCAGTGCCGAGCCGATCTCTCACGGTGCAAGCTCGACGGGTTTGTATCCTCATCAGAGTCCGCACGTGGGACTGAAGTTGACTCATTCGGTGTCGTCGGGTTCGGACGGATACAGTTCGGATAAAGACAGGTATATGCAAAAAAGTCCTCAGCAGCAGAGGAGGTACTCTAAAAAACGTTTAAGAGGTCCGTATGGTGAAATGCTGGAAGAAGAAATGCGAAAATCGGGCGAAAAGCATCTGCAGAAGCAGAGCATTGCTGAGGAACTTAGTTTTCTGCAAGAGTTGTCCGAGCCCAAATCAGAATCTCTTCTGTGTTCTTCAGGTACGAGTTGGTTATTATTAAATACATATTTGTTTTACATGAACTTTATCAGTATATTAGCATGCTCATAAAGTAATAGAAAATTGAGTTTCAAAACCAGCTGTGTTTAGAAATAACAGTGAATCAGGTTTTGAAAGTTCTTTCGAAACAGATTTTCAATGGCAAAACACACATCCACCACTTAATTACGATTAATCTAATGTTGCTGTTTGAATTTCATATAATTGATTCGCTAATTGTTTTAGTCATGTTTCATAACCTTGCTGTTAATGTAGGTCAGGAAATGGACAAGTCTAAATCGAGCAAGGCAAACATTTCATAGAATATCGCTTTTCCTGGTAATGACTATTCATGTGATTAAGTGGTGGTAGAGTTTTGCATTTGAGCTTAAGTTTATTGTGGATTTTCACATACAGTGAAATCCTATTATTATAATCACGAATAATGTTACCAATCTGCTATGGTTATCATTATCAGTTCGTCCGAAGACATACTGTACAGTAGTTTGTTTTATTCCATTGGTTAATGTTATTACTTATCAGTCGGCTATTGTCATCAAAAAGCACTAATCCAAAAATGATCACAATGACCGGATTCCACTGTATTTGTAATTGACATTGGTAAAAGGTTCACAGTGGTAAATGCAAATTACTGACAACCACAAGAGATAGTGTTTTACATTTGCAACTGCATGTTAAACACTATACACAATGTTCACTATCAATTTGGTGAAATAAGACCAATTTCAATTAATGAGATGTCGGAACAATTCCATGGTGACTAATTTAGATATCACTTTTGTTAATGTTTAATAATCTATGAGCAGTACTTACTTTTTCATCAAACAAGTTATCATCTCTTTAAAGAATTAACCATTCTCAAGTAAAATTAACTTAATATTTCAGTTTTGATGAATTCAAATGAGAGTCATACATGTGGACCCTTGAGATCAGAACACAATCCTTTCCAGGACATGGTTCGGTTCTGGAGTTGTATGGATTTTGAGTTCAATTTTCTCATAAGGAATAACTTAAATTTAATTAATTCGTTCCAGATCCTGCAAAATGTACCCAATATAAAACATTTCAAGTGTGTGTTTCAAAGTTTGTTGGTGAAAAATGATAAGCCAGGTAGATTTGATTTCAACAGTTGACTGTTTACCCATTTATATACATACATAAAAATATTGTACAATATTAATAGTAGGAAGTATACTACTATCCAATAGAAGGTGAATTACTCTTCTCCCATATGTGATCAACTATTTGAGGTTTGTGGTGTATTAACATTGCGATCACTTTAGTTTTCTTTGGAGAGAAAGCTGTCTTATGTCATTTGTTTTTATCCATTTTTTAAATGGACTACCTGATTTTTTTTTGTTTGGATTTCGAACCCATATTTTCTTGAATTTTTGTTTGGATCTTGAGTTATTCGTAAGTTGAATTATCAGTCGGATCTTGCAGGTCCACTAATTATGTTAGTACTGTGACTAACATCAACTGTTTTGTAACCTCTGAATGTTTATATACATGTTGATCAGGTATTTCTCTGAAACTATAAAAACCTGTTCTATATTCATGTTTATTTATGAATCAATCAATGAATGTTATTAGTACGTTACAATCAATCTTTCAAAATTATATGGGATTTCAGAATTTTTTAAATAGAATTATGTTTAAAAATGTAGTGTGACTAACATACCCTGTGTAACTAAACAAGCCAATCTTGTTGAGATGATAACCAAACTTTTCGTTAAAATGATATTATTGAAGTTCTTGATATTATACAAGTGTCAACCCTACAGTTTTTACATAATAATTAGTAATAATAATAATAATTACTGTAATTTTATATATGGGTAGTCTCCTAGTTACGGACGAGTTCTGTTCCACAGGTCTGTCTGTACATCGAATTTGTATGTGAGTCGGAACAATTAGATACCCTAACGTCAATTAGTCAAAATGTTTTAAGTATACGTTCACTATATAGTATTTAAGAGTACTTTTCTATGCACTCAACATAAAAGAAACACTTCTCAAGCAGTTTAGATACAGTATTAAGAAAGCTCAAGTTGACACTGGTTCCTATTAATGTCTTGCATACCAGAACGGACATTCTTGTTAAAATATGCTTGTTTATCATTAAATGACTTCTCATCGAAATTAGACGCATAAAAGGGGTAATAATAAAAAATTCAGTTTTAACACTAGGAGGGGGTCTGTAACTATGGGTTGTTTTCCCTCGAATTTGCCTTCTATGAAGAAAAAAAAAAGGTGTTTTGGGTTGACATTTCTATGGAATTGCCTGTAAACCTATAACTTAATTTAATACATATACCGTCATCGTTAAAACGTTCAGGTAAAATTTGCCTTAAAAGTGAATTTGAGGACACCCTGTATAATGTGCAGTGAGATACCGTATGTACACTTTAAATAATGAGCAGAATTCTATGGTTGTTTTTTTTTTTTTCACACTTTCATGATGTGTTAATATTTTATTCGAAAAATTTGTAATTTGTCCATTTAGAGTTCAAGGCTTTTTGTTTTTGTTTCTTCAAACTATCAAAGTGTGGGTTTTGTTATTGATGTGTGTTGACTCTCCTTGACACTGTTAATGCAGGATTAATTAACTTGCTGTAAATGTTACAGTTGAAATGATAGATTACAAAATGGTTGTCGCTTTTATGTTTACTCTTGGAAACCAATTTTCATCAAGGATGTCACTTCACCTTTACGACCAAAAAAAAAATTGGTTTGTTTTTTGTAATCGAACAACGATTCTTGGACTAAAAACAATTTCGGAAATTCTATAGAGTATAGACACTTAATCAAAGGTTTTCTTTCTTACTATTCAAGATAATGGTAATTATTTTCTGTTGAGGATGTGCCCAATTTTACCTTTGACTATTAGTAACGGCAAACAGAATTGAATTCTTTGTGCGATCCATCGTGTTCAGCTAATCGAATCACGTCTAACATTAGAAGCATTACTCTTCACTGACATCCACATTTTATTTCTGAGCTGTGCGTGTAACAATTCTAATACCTTACTTGGAATTTGATGTAGTGTACCATAGTGGGTGGACAAAAAGACATTCAGCTATCAGAGGAATCTCACTATTGTGAAACCTACAATTGTATATAACAATCTTAATAAACCAAACCACTTATAAACTCACTATGTCATACTTCATCAACTATATGAACTATATAATACTGTAGAATGTTTATCTATTTAATTTGAAATTGGTTTCAATTAGCGGTATGTTATTCTATTTGAGAACTCTTCGACTGCCGTTGGGATGTATTTCAGTTAATGGGTGGTGGATGATTGATTGGTAAGAAAAGAGTGTTGTTGATAGTCATTTGTGAGCTTTTAAAGAAGAAAGGATTTAGTCATAACTAAATGTGCCATAACGAAAGGTTGTTCTAAAGAAGGAAGTGTTGTTTCACTCTGACGGAAAGCATGTTTAGATAAGGCGGTTAAAAATGAGTACGATGCTTGCTTGATAATTCCACCACTATAAATGGTAACTGCCCCGCATTTTTCTTTTAAGTAGTTGAAGGTTAACAGACCACTTATTTTATGCAATACTAGTTAAATTTAGAAAATGATGATGAGGAGTAGGTGAGAAGCAACAAAGTCTCAAAGGGGGCGATTCCAACTAATGATTGAGCTTGAACGGAGTTTGAAATTCGTTCGGATCCTTGTTTAGTGGTTCACCGTTATAACTTAAAATACACGTGTTTTGGTCTGTAAGTTTATTATAACAAGTTGTTTTTTTTTACAAGTGAACATTTTGGTTATAAAGTAATATATGGTTTACAGTGGGTAGGATTGTTTCCAATAATTACAGACATGTTTGATTGGAATATGTAACTACTGTACAGTGGAATCTAATTATTATAATCATGGATAATGTTATCAATCAGTGATCAAAGTCCCAAAGTGATCAAATAACCTGATTCTACTGTATTTGTAACCATAAGTGTTGTGTATGTTTTGTACACAGTGTGTATTTTTAGCTTGTTGGAAATTCATCAACTTCTGAGTACTTGGACACGAATTAATCATAATGTTTAAAATGGAATTTCTAGTATGTATTTTTTTTAAAATTTTATTTAATGGATTTAATTCGATACATAGTAAATGGCAATAACCTCTTATCATACACTGATATATAATTTTGACTTTTCTTTTCGCAATGGCTACAATAGAAAGTCCTGAAACTTTTTTTGTCATTTGCGAAATATGTGGTTGATATTGTTTAGTTTTTCAGTGTGGTATAAAAAAAAAATTGTCTTATTAATTTATTTTTTTTCTCTCCAATTTTGTTTTGTAGGATCGACAGATGCATCGACGCTGGCTTCCTTGTACAGTTCTCCGAATATTGGAAATCTGGCTGGGGATGTGTGGAGCGGATTGTTATCTCAGGAAGGACAAGATAATAGCAGTGATAACGATCATGAAGTTGCAGTTTCCACCAAGCAGCCACAGGTAGGATCCTTTTATTTTTTTCAAGAGGTCTAATGAGCACTTTGGTATCTAAATGAAGATTCGCATGCTCAAGACAGCATCATCCAACACCCTCTAAAAAAAATAAACAACATGACCTGCCATTTTTTTTTCATTCTGTAATTTTTTTTTTATGCTGTGTATCATAAAAGAAAAACGTTTTGAACATGGTTCTCTTTGTCACTTTGAGAAACACATTTCATGTTCCCCTGCACGAAGTTGACAGTTTTAAAAAAACCTTGCCTTTCACCTAGCCTGGGTGGGGAGGAGTTCAAAGCTGGAGCCATTTTCGTATGAATTCCCATTACTTTGCTGAATGTTCTCTCAAGCAGCAGGATATCATTTCGTTTAGTATCTTTTTATGGTGATGACTGCAGATGTAAGATAGGGTCAGCACCCAGATTTTTCTTAAGCAAAAAATATATTTATATATATAAAATTGTGTACTACAGATATAGGGCAAGTTATTCTCAGATATCCTCTTTAGCCATTTTTATTTTAGTGGTGGTGCCTTCTTTTCGTTTGTTTTGTTTTTTTTAATGTAGTCATGTTGTATCAAAAAGCTTCAAGCCATTGAACTATCGTCTTTATTTTTTTTTCAAGTTCTTTCAACTGGATACGTATAATTTTTTTTTCATATACTGAACTAGTAATCCCCATTTAACGCAAGGGTTGCATTTTTTTCTATAAGCATGGTGTTATTTGAGGAATATGCAAAGACGGAGAATCAGCAGTCTAGTAGGCAGGCAAAAAAAATCGTGTTTTTTGAAAAATGTCCATTAATAGACAAGTTGTTTCGAAAACTATTATTTTTAACTAATACGTATTATTCATAGATATCGTTATTGTATATGAATTAGTTGAAGTTGAATAGTATGTATCGTAGATTAGTGACTCTCAATCTTACATTTTCTTTGCTCTGTATTTTTTTATTTTTTATGTCTCGGTTTGCTTGTTATTTTATGGAGCAAGGAAATCTCGGGGGAGGGGTTATTAGCAGCACTTGTAGCCACTAATTCAATATACTGTACTTGTAGTAGATTCTCAACAGAACACACTACCTAGTAGATGTAGTAATCAAATGAGTTCTTAGTTTAACATTTCCGACTGACTTTGATGGCGAGGCTAATGGATCGCAATAGTGTTGATTATCTCGAGCTAAGTGGTTTATCTAATTCAGTTTAATATGAAGCCAACTCTTTTCACGACAGCCCCAATCGCGACAATGGAAAAGACAAACAAGAAGTAATTTATTTTTTTCTTCCTGGAGCTGAAAAGAGAGGTTGATGCACTTCACCGAGCAACGTCAACTCGCTTTCATTTTGGATATAAATCTTGGAGAATCATTTACACCAGTTGATGATTAGTTATGTAATATCGTCAGACATGTCTCATTTCTGGTACGAATTGGCCTTGAGGAGGTCAGCCATCATTCGTGCCTCACAAATAAGGTTGTCAAATGCAGGGTCATGTCATCCCAGTACTTCATCTTTTTCGTCTGCTTTGCTGGGGACAATTTGTTTTCTTTTGCTGCTCACCCTGTGGCTTTGTGGTGGGTGCTGAGGTTTTGCCTTTTTTTATCCCACCCCTTGCAGAATTATGTAGCCACATTTACAGGGATTTTGTAAAAAATAATAACTTCACCATCTTTTGTGAGTGGTGAAAATTATTTCATGGTTATTTCAGTTTTTGTTCCAGAAGATGGAGTTTGTGGTGGTTTACATGAATTATTAGTTTGGTGTTTTGTTTTTATCAGTTTTTTTCATGTTTTGCTACTACTGTATGTTTTTTCATTTTTTTTTATTTATTTTTTTATTTATTTAATATCTTCTCCGTTCCAAAGGGACAAACAGGCATACAAATGGTATAGGAAATAGTTAAAATGGTATGAACACTCCAAATAAAATTGAACAAAACGTATCAATGAAAAACAAGTTACCTGAGTGAGGTTAAATATAATGCTAAGGAAAGAGAAATAGGATAAGTTAGGTGTCTGGTTATTTTAGAATGATTAAAGATTATCACATTTTTGTATTTGTTGTTCTGTTAATATGAGATGGTCCATTTATCATTAACTAGCTGTATGTAGTAAACGATGACAGGAAAGCGTTTTTCATTATTACTCGCATCGCAGTTCATTGTTTTAATTCATGTTGCTTGGCAACATTCGTCTGTTTTAACTGATGTTGCCAAAAGCTACTTTTTTATCCCAGCTTCTGGTATGAAAAAAAACTATGGTAGGATTCCATAGGTGGATATCACCATAAATTTACCCATGGATTGAACCCCATATGAACCCCATGGATTTAAAGTGCACCATACAAGGGAAATTATAGTTTTAGATGCTTCATAAACCAATATTCCAAATATTGGGAGTAAATTTTTCTTACTTATGCATAAAAACACAGGTTTTAACAATAAGATGTATCCAATAAAGTTCGGGCATTACTACCAAGTATCGATATTTTACAGGAAGAGGATCTTGAAAAACCAATCAAATCATTAACTAGCTGAGAATGCACTTACTAATGAATGGTATTCTTGTTTTGTAATTATATATTTTAATTAGTTGTCTGTTTCTTTGTGGATTATATTCTGAACAAACCTCTTGCATAAAGAATCAAAATCGCATATATCGAAACTACCACGAAGTAGCAAAAATTCAGCATTCAATCACTTACAGAACTCTTGTCTCATAAATCGAAAACTATTTTTTTACTAAGTTAAAAATGACATATTAAAAAACGGATACAGTGGCATGATCTAACAAAAATGGTTTATTATAAATCAATTTAGGATATGGTTAAACGAGTTTAAAATTTGACATTGCTTCGAGGCTAATCTTGGTGTAATCACATTTCGTTAATTGGTGTGTTTGGTGAGCTAATTCATTAAGGATTGTGGTGCCGATGGTAAACATTGAACAACATCCAATCACATAATTGAGGGATGTTTTAATGGCGTTGAAGAGGTTTATTTGTAGCACCCTTTTAGAAGCCCATTGTCTACCAGCTCTTTTGTGCACAGTTTGTTTGAAAGTGAAGATATTATTTCAATCTTTTAGAAAGTCTGAACTAAAATTAGAATGTCCATTTCGGTGGTCTTCCGCCCAGAAGCCTTTGGTAATTCATATCTTTCGTTAAGCTTGGCGGATAATAAAAAAGTTGTTGCATTAACTCGCGCCACAAAGTTCAGATTTCACATGCATGGTTTTTTGTCTTGGAAGTTTTTAAATAGATTAACATTACTATGTGGTAATTCATACCCAGTAGGAACATGTCGTCAATGGCAGCTTTGTTTCTGGAGAGCCGACCAGAGTGAACCCTTATTTACATTCTCGCATTTTTTCCTCTCTTTTCTGGTTAACCAATTTTCACGTGCAATTAAACGAAATTTATTGAACAAAAGTGCCAACTAATGAATGCATTTGGTTCATTTTGACTGTAATCCGGCAGCTGCGATTAAGCATAAATCATCACTTTGAAGCACTTTTCTAAACCACGATGGAAAGTGCTCTATATAAATGTCACTAACTAAATGGTATTCATCATCATCATCTTCGCAGTGCGTACAACTGATAGTCAAATTTCATTCGAAAACAATGTAGTTAGTTGGACTACATAATTTAGGAACTTGATTATTTTGGTAATAAATATGGTCAATTTGTTATTTGAAAGAACACTTGTTTGCAAAGATTAATATTTCAGTATGAGTGAAAAATGGGAAGAGAAGTAATCATTAGAGGGATACATTTCATGAATTGAAGGGCTTCGGTGCAATATAATGATAAGCCACATGTTTGAAATTGTTCAAGAGAATCGTTTTCTGGTGAGAAACTCCATAGAGTATCATACTGAGCAACAAGGTGAAAGCCTGTATTACGCTGTCATTTTGTGGAAAATAAAGGAAGTGGTAAAGTAACACGCTAGGATCTAAGTACTGTTTCAGTTGGTTGTAAAAATGTCATTTTTTTGGAAAAAGTGTGGCT
Source organism: Cryptops parisi (assembly GCA_034695005.1). Lineage (NCBI taxonomy): Eukaryota > Metazoa > Arthropoda > Chilopoda > Scolopendromorpha > Cryptopidae > Cryptops > Cryptops parisi. Next base: position 6,665 of record JAQIWH010002798.1, on the reverse strand, counting down.
TCATCAACATTATATTGACCGGAGCCCTTCCATTATAATTTCAACTAGTACGGTGCTTCGCAAGTAATTTGTTTCACTTATTTGTCTGATGGAATCACAAAGTGAACATCCTGAAATTTTACTTTAACCCTGAATTTCAATTTCGGGTAACTAGTGCTGTAGCACGTGAACTGTTTAAAGTCGTGTTGTCACAATGAATTTTTGCACTAACAACAATATTACGGTGTTTGCTGGGTCTTCATAACGATAGACTCAAAACATCGTGCATAATGTTATTTGTTACCAAGTGGTTTAAGATACCTTCATTTAATAATCAACGACATTACCACTCAATGACAAAATGTTGGACTTCAAAAGTCCATATCTCGGAATTGACACGACTTTGGGAGTTGAAAATAGTTTGTTGACTACAAATTTTCGCAGCAGAATGTCGTGCATATTGCGTATATTTAAAACGTGTATAGACACACAGAAAACTTTTAATTATTGTAGATGGGTGATTTTGGTATTATTTCCTTATGTAACGAGCGTCCGGGAGGATTTCTCTTGTCGCATAATAGCCAAATCCTTTTCACCTAACCAAGCATCTGGGAGTTTTTCTCTCTTCGTATAATAAAACCATTTTCAATACAGTGGAATCCGGTTGTTATGATCACGTTGGACCTAAAACGTTTGAGTACTTTTTGATGACAATAACCGGCTGATAACATTAAACAATGGATGAAAATACACTAATCAGTGTCTTGGGACTGCCTGATCATGTTAACAATACCCAATTGATAATAACGATTGATTGATAACATCATCCATGATCACAATAACCGGATTCTACTGTATAAGCATTTTTAAGCAATCTGAAATAACTTTAATGTAACATAAAAATCGCTTATGCATAACTTCCATGGATCATCGCATAATAGCGAAATCGTGTATATATGATCTGCATAAACTAAGGAGTTCCTGTATTACTATGTAGTAATAGAGGAACTCCTTAGTTTATGCATACATTAACTTGATTTTTCCTTTATGTCTTAAAACTCTTTAATGCATCTACATTGTTTGCAATGCAAATGTCAGCTCGGGACAAGTATGTATTTTAATTTGCGGATTTCAAGTGTCAAAAAAGATTAAGTATAAACAAAAAGTTGCTACATTGTATAAAATTGTACTAGACTCTTCTCTGCTGTTTGTTTGTTGTTTTTTTTTTCATTTAATCGCAGTGAAGTTGGTTTTAAAACCCGACAACTTTTTCCAATTTATGTAGGGCAAATTTTTTTGTTGTAGTTTCATGTTAAGATTGTTTTCTCTAAAAATATACACGGTCGAAACAGACTGGGGAATTTTTGAAGTCTCTTTCCTACAAATTAACAGAATTAACTAATGTTTATTTATGGCACTCATCCCCTCTGTTTTTTTTATCTGTTTTCCATTTTTGACCTGCCTTGGTTTGTTTTTCATGGAAATGCCAGCAGCAAGAGCTTTTCTTTTTCTTTTTGGTTGATGAAAATATTTTTAGTAATGGCTCGCAGGAGTAAAGGTGGGCTCATAAGTCAGCGGAAAGTTATTATCTTTTTAGTATTCGCGAATTCTTGGTTTCTGCCAATTTGTTTTGCCTCATATTTTTTTTTATATAAATACGCATTATATTAGCTTTACTTGTGAGTTTGTGAGTGAACTGGGAAGTGAACGTATACTGCCATCTATAGGTGTTTATGATAATATGCTGCATAGTCCAATGTAACAAAAATCGCATAAAGTGAGAACTGCAGAAAACCTCGTAAGTCTAATATAACACAAATCGCATCGAAAATTGCAGAAATCGAAAAAGAAATCACTCAAAACGCGCAGAAATCGATTATCACAGTTTTGGTACTCAAAGCTCGCATAAATCGAAATTGCATAAATTAAAATTTGCATAGATCGAAACTTTCAGCAGTCGAAAATGGAATAACTCAAAACTCTCATAAATCGAATATGGAATTTCTCAGAGATCGCATAAATCTAAATTCGCATACACCGAAACTTATAAAGCATATTCTTAAAAATAATTTTTCTTTGGTTTTGCGGATACGGTACGTTTTTTAGAAAGGAGCAAACTCGTGATGTAAGAGATCTTTTATTCAAAGCCGATTATAAGCAAACCACTTTTAATCCTCACTTAATAATCTTAATCATGAGTATGACCGTTAACTCATACATTTTTAATGAGATCCTTGAAAATCTTCAATAATTAAAAAAAATGGTTTCTATTGTTTTTCTCTGACACTTCATATTCGAAGTCTTTGTGTAAACTGCCCCCGTGAGGTGGAAAGTCATTCATCATTCGGAACGTGGCTTGGAATGAATAATTATTTAATGAGGACTGTGAAAACAGTATGGTGATTGCGGGATTAAATTCTTTTCAGACTTTTCGTCTCGAGTTTTGATCTTTGCATATGATGAAAATTGTATGACTAAATGAGCGATGCTGGGGCATAAAACAAACCGTTAATTACGGTCGGTACGGTGTATTGCTTTGCTAATCGAGTTCATAATTGTTTATCTTGGAATTGACGTATTAGAACAGTTGCATGCAATATTCAGGTGAAGAGACTCAGTAGCTGTGTATGTAGAGAATGAAACTCAAGCTTACAGGGGGCAGTGTTTCTTAGAATGTATCGGTATTCATATTATATGAAAATATGGATTAGTTGCACAGTAAACAGAACCTTCCAGGAACTCCGTGGATACCAAGGGATTACAATTTACATACATGCCAGTATGTATATTGTATTCCCTTGGTATCCACGGAGTTCCTGGAAGGTTCTGTTTACTGAAGCCGCAGTTACTAAGGTTTTTTATAAATTAGTTACTAAGGGTAAATAATTAAAACTGCATTAAATACGTCGTAAATCTTCTTGTTAATTTTATTAGCTTCACTTGCGAGTTCGTTAGTCCATTAATCTGTTAGTCTTAGAGTTTTTTAGTTTTTAGTTTGTATGCTGGGCATTGAACGTATAGTGTCATCTATTAGAAGTCTTTATTATAATATACTGTATATGTATAATCTAATGTACCAAAAACCGCATAAATCGAAAACCGGACAAGTTTAATGTAACAAAAATCGCACAAATCGAATCGAAAGTTGCAGAAATCAAATACGGAATTTCTCAAAACTCGCCTTAAATCGAATATCGCATTACTGAAGGTCACATTAATCTAAATTGAAATTCGGATAAAGCGAAGATAAAGTTCAATGCACCAAAAGTCTAAAGTGAGATCTGCATAAATCGAATAAAAAATTGCAGAACTCGAAAAAGGAATTTCTCGGTGCTTGCAACATTTTCAATATTGAACAACTTATCAAATACCATCGTCTGCTACTGAAAATAGCCCGAGGACATCGTAATTCTAACCATCCGTATCATTACCTACAACAATATGTCGTCGACAATTCTACACATCTTGTTATCCATCACTTCGATATTAACCTTCCTTCTATTCGTCTCACTATCTATCCAAACTGTAAACCGCTTCTCCACTAATTTCATCACTCACTGGAGTTCTATTCCAAGTAAAATTCGCAAACACAGTTTTTTTTCATGTCATCATACTAAGTGTACTAAGGATTGTTTTCGTTTCAAAAGAAAATTGCATTATCACATTTTGCATAATTGAGAGTGCATTTCATGTTTTATAATATCATTTCCATCATCTTGCACTTTTTGTAATTAAGTCTTACTCATTTTATCATGTATATTTTGTCCCGAGTCGGATGTTAAATTAAACATTAACAAGGGATAACTGTATGTGGAATTACAGATAACACAATTCCCTGTAGTGTAGCACTGTAGGGAATGGGATTCGTAGCCTGTTGTGTGTCCAGTGAAACTTGTCTTGCAATCTTGGCCTGCATTGGACAGATGATTCAAGTGTGGTTGAAATGTTGTATTATGGTTTCAGTGTCACCGATAATTGCATTAGTGGAGGATATTGCTGACAAATTGATCGCTGGATAGATGAAAACGTTGATGAAAATTTCTTGTTCATATCTTATTATAACCACCAAAGTGCTGCAGGTCCTTTTTTATTTTTATCACTTATCAGCTTTGGGGATGACAAGCACGAGTGGGTTGATTGATTTTCAGGCCTCACGAAATGCATTATTATTTTTTTTTAAAGTGTTCTTATTCTGGTCACCGGTGCCTGACATTATAACTTGTTTGGAATATGCAACCAGATGGGGAGGGTAGAACTCCATTAGCCCATCGAGTTGTAATTTTTCGGATGATGCGAATGACCATATCTCATTCTCACACTGAATAGTAGTTGATCTTTTTTTTTTTATTGTTTATTATCTTCGAGGCAAATCTACCCTGTCTGCAGTCATGTTTTGGGAGTGTTTGTGTTGGTGGTTTTGATCTACAACTTTGAAAGGTTTGGTGTACAGAGAGCTCAGAGGCATGTTTTCCCAGTTCATTGGGTTCATTTGAAAGCAAGTGCCGAGCCACTTGTTTAGTGGGAAGACGTGTTTTTTTTCTTCTGTTGTAGGCCACAAGAGGACCTCGATTTATGCGAGGATTAGGTTTTGCACAAACTTCGCACAAATGTAAAATTGTATACCATATACTGAAATTCCCATGGAGTGGCAAAATTTTAGGCTTCAGTCACTGGTGTACCATAGTCCGGAATTTCTTAGCCTATAACAAGCAATAAATAAATAAATGTTTCAATACTAGCTTCAGAATCAAGTCAACTACATGGCCAAGAGTCACTCAACGAGTGACATTGTTCATGAATGGACAATCTCACTCGTCACTGCTTGTTAAGGTTTTCTTTAGTGCATTTTAGAAAAATTGCGCACAAGAACTCGCATAAACCAAGAATTTTTAACTTTTTTCATACGTCGTAATTTGATTTTTTTGACGTGTCATTTTTGTCTCCAAAATACTTAGAAATTGTGTTTACTGAGATAGAAGTTTCACTCTAAATTTCATTTTTGTAAGATTTTAGACTCCGTTTTTGAAAACATTTGCTGTCAGTGTATGTCAATTAGTTGATTGTTTTTTGTTTGTTTTTTTTACCTCGTGCGAGTTTTGTTTGAAAGGAGAGAAAAAATTGTGATTGTCAGTTCGTTTGAGTTTTCCAATCCATCCAATGTCTGCAAAGTCGGTTTCTAGTTGGGTGGTCACTGCCAAAAAACATGATTCCAAAACGACATAAAAAAATGAGCTACATGACACCCCTATTAAAGTAGTCCCCCTGTTACTGCACTTTTATTTTCGCATTAGAAGCAAGCTCGAGGTGAAAATGATCTACAGTAGGCCTACTCGATTTATGCGAAGATTACATTCTGTGAAAATCTCGCATAAAACAAAATACGTAAGCTCCTATTCGCGTGGAAAGCTGAAACTCGGAGATAGTACCAAACCTTATAGGTAATAAAGTATTACATGTACTGTACATACATATTACAAGTTTCATTTATAAATTAGATACAGATTAACAACATAAGAATAATAATAAAATATAGTAATATTGTGTATTATAAGTTATGTGAATGCAGTCTTTGAACTTTTGAGCAGTGAGTCATTTATGCACTACTGCACTGAATCGCATAGTAGGGAAATTGTATCCAATACAACAAGCGCTTGAGAAAGATTTTCTCACCTCATAATAGCGAGATCGCATATACGGAACTCTCATAAATCAAGGATTTCTTGTATGTGTAGGAGGAGGTGATGTCTTGGCGAGTACAGTGTAGCTAATTTGCAGTGTTTGTTCATTTTGACAGTATTTTATTATTTTTATTTTTTAGATTTTACTTCTTTGTTAATTTTGGATGTACCCGGTAATTTCAATTTCCGAATTTCGTCCTACGCAACTTTTATGAATTAGTTATGTGCATCTCGTTAGGTTTTCCTTGCAATCGAAGAGGATTAGTGCCGTTATTAAGCAATTCAACAAGCTGTCAATTAAAACAAGTTTCCTGATGTTGCCTGCTTCAATTTCTGATCATAATTGGATTTTCAACAAATTCGGCTGCCAAAAATTTCGCTTGCAACTTTTGAGGGTTGTGGTTTGGAAATGGGGGGGAATTCGTTCAAGTGTTGTTGTGTTCAAAGGGTTGTAGCATTTATTTATTTTTTTATGCAAGTTGTTGTTATCGGTTCAATTGTGTTGTTTCTTGCAGAAAAAAATCGAAGATTATGAATCTTAAACACCTAGTTATTTTCTTGTGTCAAGGTCATAAAGTTGAATCTGAACGTTGTTTAAATTCAAATGTTTGACTTCTTTTGTTTGAATGTATATAATTTGAAGCCCCTAAACTGATAGTGTTTAGTACTAGTTATCGAAGTCGGATGCTGGTGTACAAGTTGAAACGTTCTTTACTCATATATTATCACGATTGTTATTGATGCAGAGTACAAAACAGTGTATATAGTTTGTGTATACAACACTGTTTGGGACTGTATAGAATCTAGACATTGTCTACACTATGCAGGCATTGTTAGCAGCGATGTATTGAATGTCTGCCGAGTTTTAAGTAACATCCTATATACAGTTCTTTTTCCGGTACTCTAGTTGGTGAGTTCGCCTCCACTCGTACCGTGTGGGTTCAGTTCAGGGTCTGACACCGCGGGGGCAGGTTTTCTCGGGGCACTCCCGTTTCCTCCTGCTTCATA
>JAQIWH010002797.1:0-22703 GCA_034695005.1 Cryptops parisi | reverse complement strand
TGGAATTAACCAATGTTTGATTTAGGAGAATAACAATTCGAAATATAAACTCATACAAACATGATTTTATATTAAATAATTTTATTAATTTATGTACTGTAGGTAAAGGTCTACGACTTTGTCATGAATATTTTAGTCTGTTATGAATACCATTACGGATTCACTAAAATATAAAAATTACAACTCTCCCACTCTTACGTTCGTTCTACCTCATTCGAATTCCTACCTCCACTAAGATAGCTAAAAAATCACTGTAAACAAATAGCATATATTGTATTAAAAATTTTGAAATCGGCCCACAAGTTAGAATGTTTGTACCAGAAAAATGCCTTATTACCAATTCCTTAAAAAAAAAAAAAAAATGGAGGACAATATCTTTTGCCAAAACCGATATCCACCTGTCTACCTTACTTCCCATTCTCGTACAAAAAGAAAGACAAACATGAAAGAGAGTATAGTAGACAAGAAAAAATATAGCCTCGTATTGTCCATTGTCCAAACGTGGGTTTTGGAAATGGTAGAAGAGTACAAGATAGACTGCCATTGATTTTGTCCTTGGAAGAGGGGAGAAATATTAGATGGATTGTGTACCTTTCGTTTTACGAACAACTTCTTTAGACGAAGAATCTTAGCTATATCATATTTTCTATAAAAGAAAATTCAAAGAGAAAATCTTAACACTGTAATAACCACCTAACGAATTTTAGATTTACCAATGTTCACTCTTATCTTATCACATTATCCGTTTTTTTAATTTTCGAAATTCGAACAGTATTTTTTTTTTTGTAATTCAAAATACGGAAAATTTTACATATTAGAATAAACAAAGTAATTTTTCGTCTTTTAAACGAGTTAATAATGTCAACAAAAATAAAGTTTTAAGTGTCGCCGAACATAAAATTAAAACGGTCATTTCGGATGAATGAAGTCTAGGTCACTTCCAAAGTGACTTAAGCTCGACCTACATCGTCAACTTAATTAGCAGCTTATTTCTTTGGAAAAGCCAAAGTTGTGTAATGAAACCTCGAAACAAAAGATGATCCCTTCCCCCAAGAAAAAGAAATGTTGGGGGTAAAACAAAAAACAAATTTTCGTCGTCTTCCACTATATTATGATGAACAAAGCACATTCCTTTTCCACCCACACGTTTTCTCCTTGAAAAACACCCCAAGTTCCTTGACCTGACGACCTTTTGAAAATTGCACACGTCCTAGCGAAAAATCATTAAAATTGCACCGTGAAAACCTAATGGAAGCAGCATTTGCAACCTCGGAAACTTTAAACTCTAATCCCATTGCATGTCACTTTTCGAAAGAGAGTAATAGCGACAAAAGCTTGTCAAAAATATTCCAATAATGCGACAACACATCACGAAGACATTTCAACCCAATCATCCACCACCAGTCTACTATAACCTGCACGAATTTCATGTCGATTGGTGCGAAAATACCAAAGATAGATTGACGACTATATGGACGCTTGACGTGAAATGAAATGAAATAAACTAATAAATACATACCAAAGAACCAAATTAAACTACAGTATCTGACTAATGATTAGAATTTTATTAGAAACGTTAAAACTTCTCAATATGCAGTACAAGAAAAAAAAGATGACCAACTAACAAATAATTATCGATATCACGTGATCTAATCAACTCATCTCGAAGACACTTCAAGCAACTCATCTGTGGTGATTCTAATACAACGTGTCCTAATTCTATGTCAATTGGTCGAGAAATACCAAAGATACGTTGAAGACTACTGGATAACTTCGTTCATCGATTTTTTTATTCTCTCGAGCAAAATGTATCACAAGTTGTAGTCATTTTAATCATCTTTTAGATAATCATTTTAAGATATGATCTTTGTGTTGTTGTAACTTACTCCTATGGAGTGTTTCTTGTCAAATAAATAAATAAATAACTCATTTCCAAAGCTAGAACTCGTACAACGAATCTAACGGCAGTAACAAAATTAAACGATGTAGTAATGTCAAAGATATAAAACCAAGAGTTTTAAAATCGTCCAAGTACTATATAAAAAAAGGTTTTTCCATTTCAAGTCCACAAGAAAAAAAACCATCAAAGGAAAGTCAAGAGGGCATTTCGAATCGAATAAAATGTCACTTGAGATTTTATGACCAGTATTAAACGACATTGGAACTACTGTACACACACAGAGAAACCAAAAAAAATTTTTTAGACAAAGACCTAGTAGATGGAACACAAGAAGAATGCTCGGAATGTTGGTCATTTCCCATTTTCTGTGACAAGAACTGCTTAGAAATGGACATCATTTGTTTTTCCGGTAAACATGGTGCTATATAAATATTGACATTGTCAAACTGTGGAAGGTCATCGAACCAATAATGTTTGGTAAATACCAAACGTCTTGTACTTGAGTGGAACGCCTCATTTAACGACATAGTGGATCTGGTTAAGAGGACAAGTGTTGTCCTAAATCCTCCCAGGAGATTAGCCTCCAGGACGTCCCCAATTACTGTATGTCTACAAGATTAAAAGGGGATCAAAGGAAACCTGCAGAACAAATCTCGGTAGGATTATGTTCTATATTAAGACAAAAATCCAAGTCAATCTCGCATCGCTTTGATACTAAACAACAATTTCCATTCGTTGGAGTTGCAACAGTTATGTCCATTTCTTCAACCTAATTCGGAATAACATCAGTCATTTAACAAGAGACACGTCGTATTTCACAACGTGTAAAATGCGAGGATAAATACTGGTATCAAGGTACAAACAGTCCGATTCATGCAAATATTACGTTCTGCAAAAATTTCACATAAACTGCATATATCTTATTTTATTTTTATTTTATGATAAACAATATCGAAATGTCTATAAAATGGACAATTCCAGCTTAGGAACTAGTATTTGCGTCACCCGTGACGTGTACAATGCGAAAGAAAATCAGCAGTTGCAGAAGCGTCGCCGCAACACTTGTAAACCTCCGCAAAGAATCGCATAATTGCGAATTTTTTTATCATCTAGGAAAATTCATCTCGTAGTATAATAGAAAAATCGCATTTGCAGAACTCGCATAACTAAAAACTCTAAGTATACATTTGATAAATTCGAATCAATGCCCTGGAAAGGGTCTACTCATTTTTTCAATATCGACATCACGTGATTAAAACAAGTCATCTAGAGGACATTTCAAGTAATTCATTTAAAGCCCTTACAGTATGACATATCCAAATTTCAGGTCAAACGGTCACAAAAATACGAGGAAACATTGACGACTCGTAGTTACTCATCTGTCACTGCAACATATTTCGCTGTACTAATAGAATTACTGCGCAACGAAACAAATTACTATGGTTTAGTTTAGCTTTTGAATTAATCGTTAACCAAAAATTTGTTTCAAACAAAAGTTATAGATCTTAACCAAATTAACACAATATTCGATACAAGATTTCTAAAAATAACCACTCTCTTTCGAGTTAAATCGTTATGACCCGATGACCACAAAACATTAGCTTCCATTCTCGCACCACAGCTTCGGGGCAAAGCCAACTTTAAGGGAAGCGAAGAATCGCTAAGTAGTGACACAATGACCATTTACTTTTAAACGATCCATTTTACGACAAATTTACATAGAACATAAACTATTCATCAGGTCAAGATCTCTAACATTTGCTAAAGACATTTCCTCGTACAAGCTATCAGCAACGTTTTAAACAAATATAAGATACCCCCCCCCACATTTACCGTTCTTCCTTAAACGTGTTGACGTCAGCACAACTTTTAAGGGCACATTTCGCAATAAAACCAACGTATAGTGTGCAAAATTATTCGAAGGAGGTACAAGTAAGGGGTTGTGAGTGTAATTTTCTTTTATCTCTAAGTACAGGGTTTTTTCTTCTTTGGCAGTGAACTTAAAGGTGAGTAGTAGTACATTACGAATTCAGTACAACGATCAATTGCGCCACGAGGGAACAGTAGAAACCTTCAAGGGGGCCTTAATGAGTCCCAACAAAAGGTTCGGAAAGCACGTCACGTGGGCTGATTAAAACCGGTACCAAAGTGACCTCCACACTCTCTACCCCGAGGTCACTAAAAACGGCCCATCGAGAAGGGGGAGGGGCCTGTCGTACAAAAGGAAGAAAAAATAAGATGGGGGAGGAAAGCTGATGGAGCATGCGCAGAATAAACAACAAGCCGGATAATGGTAACCCTTTTAACACACGAGCCTTCCATCTTCCGCTGATTTTTATTTTTGGAATGCATGGCGAAGTTCCCCTCGTAGTGTGTGTGTGTAATCTAATGAAACTGTTACCCCCCGAAATGAAAAGAGGAAGAAAGGTTAATCTTGATGACGAAAGAAAATGACATTCGTTAGCGTAAATGTTGTTATCGATATGATTATTAACTATTATTTATTCGTCAGCGAAATGATAGTCGAACAAAATCCGACAAGCCGAACTGCACGTTTCAAATTTTGCCTACGGCACGAAATCCAGCACCTGACTATTAAAACTTAGCCACCAGCATAGAACCATGGTTTCAAATTGAACAGGCTCCTGTTTTGCACGTAACCATGCTTTGAATGTAGCACATAACAATGATGTTACACGTGATTATTAAAGAGTTGGCACCACCATGTGACCAATGTTACACCACGTGACTACGATTCAAGTATATATAGTAACAGCAACATGACTCGTGAGCTTCTTTCACGTGAACACTGAACCTAATTGGCGACAAATGATCATTGTTATAACACGCGATTACAATTCAAGTTGAGTGACACAACGCGAGTCACGTGAACATTGAGCCTAGTTGGCAACACGTGACCATTGTTAAAGTGCGTAACAATGATGCAAGTTTAGTAGTAAACATGTGAATTACCCATGAAACATCTTGCACGTGATTGTAAAAACTTGCGTTACAGAAACATTGACGGAACATTTCATACCATCATTTTTAGCTTAAAGCACACTTTTCTAAACATGCTTAAAGCACACTTTTCTAAACATGTTTAAAACACTTCATTTGAAACGCATTTTTATTGTAAAAAAACCTGTTTACACGTGTCCACTTACAATCAACTCACTTCCTACTGCATTATGCAATGGTTGATTCTACGTGGAAATTGGCTTTCCTTACAAATCCCAAACATTTCATAACACCACCCCCAAAAAATTCCATCAAAAAATAAAAGATCCTCATTCCACTTCATACACATAAAAAATGAAGAGACATTCCACTTTTTTGTCGTACGATTGTACAATTCCAACACTAATTGAATCATAACCATAAAAACAAAAATGGAACCGTCTCACACCTACCAGAAATGAAAGGTGTCTCCAAAATAAAAGAAGATGAAGAGATAAAAATAAAAGAACCGAAAATGGCATTTTCCTCACAGCACGACACCAACTCGTGTCTTCTCATATCAAACTTGTCCCGAAAAAATTGTCAAATTTTGCTAAAAAAAAAAAGGGGGCAAGAAAAGGGACCAAAAAAAGAAAAAAATCGGAGGAACATCACCTTCCACTTCTAGACAAGATTTCCATTCTTTCATCACAATTTCCAGTTCTCGAGGGAAGAAGAAAAAGTGTGAAACCCGAGAGTCTATTTCCTTTTCCTCCCCTTTGGGTTCTTCGATATCGCGTGACATTGTCTCCCTTTTTTTTCAGGAAGAAGACGACGACGACCCCCAGGGAAGATATAGGAACCCCCGTCACGCCTGTCTTAACCCTTTCGACACACATTCTATCAGTGAACCCTCACCATTTACAAACGTTCGACAGAGATTCCATACAAAAATGTGCCGAATTTGGATGAAAACGGCCAATTTTGATCGTTTTACGGTTATAGCGTTACCGAATATCGATAACTTGATATGAACAAACAGAAAAGTACTCACATTAATCGTTTATCGAAATAGACGAAATGATCCGCATCCAGTATCACGTGACATAAAACATGGACTTACCTACAAATAGAAACAAAATTAACCAAATTAATATTGGACAAACAATACACTATTTTATATGTAACGATATCTTCGATCGAAACGATTAACGTTATCCGTAAATAGGACAAAACGTAACTCAAACTGTTTTTATTCCAATATCATTGTTTGTAATGTGGTCTCATAAGACTGTGCAATTTAAATAAATAAATCAAGTTCATTCCGCAATCGTTAATCGAACTATCGTTACCCGGTACTGAAACAGTGTTAAATAAACATGTAATCGAAATATCGTTAACTAAAACAGTTTTAAATAGATATGTAATTGAACTACAGTATTAATCGAAACGACATTAAAATCAAAATATCGTTAACCGAAACATTGAATTGAAAATACTGTATTTTAACCAAAACAGCATTAAATCGATATATCGTTTGAAATCTACGGCCAAAAGCTGAATTCGCTCTGAAAGATGGTTAATACGTACGCCAAAAAAATACAGTTAACTGAACACATCGTAAACCATTTCAATATTAATTTATATACAACCACAAATTGAATTACTTTCTCCTATGGAAAAGTAATGTTTCCTATATTCGGATAATGATACCCCACACTTTAGTTTTCGTAGAATAACCATCGTCAAACTAGGTATCACTGTTGTTAACCACATTACATGTAATTAACCATACTGTACCCTTAGAAGAAGAAGAAAAACAGTTCAGTGCTATAAAACGAAAAAAACAGTAGAGACAATTAACGTTAGATTGGAACCAATCCAATCTCGTCCAAGAAAAGTTCGCAATGTCGTCGTGTGCCAAGACAGTTTCGTTAAAGCCCTTACTTCTTTAAATAAAGAAAACGTACGTACGTACGAAAAAAAAACCAAGTGAAATCGTCCCAAAGGTACGTAACATGTGACTTGCATTTTCGTTTTAGAGGTACGGCCACCTTCTCGGTCTCTAATCTAAATGCAAATGAGCACACACAAAAAGTAGTTCGCATTTAAATTCATCTGATTTTCCTTTTGTTTATTGTTTTTCGCGTAATATCGAGGGAAAGCTTACTAAAGTACAATGAGGTATTATTTGGAAAGGTTTATGTATTATTAAACTCGATTAATTTGAAAAGCGAAATGAAAGCAGTGCGCGGATGGATATTTTTCATCTCTAAAGTGATGCAGTCGTGATTGAATGAAACGTTTATATCTCGTTAAAATAATCGTTTATCGAATTTAAGTCCCATATTATACAATAGTATCAATTCGATCCAATGTCGTTAGTTATTGAAATATCTTTAGCGATAACATCCAGTATCGTTTATCAAATATAGGAAGACCTGTTACTAACTCAGTTGTTTTCAGAGTTTTTGTTTTCATTTTAGTGTGATACGTCCCATGGAAATAAATACATAAAATCTCATTAAAAAACACAAAAACATATATCGTTAAACGAAGCGATATTTACAATATAAATTCAATTCGTTCCAGAATCACTATAAGTTTTAATGCAAATATCGTTAATCGAATATGGAATATACATGTTATAAGTTGCAATGCGTTTCAAGATCGTTAACCAAAAGATTTTAATCAAAATATCGTTAATCGAAACATATACTGTAGTTAACAAATATAAGAATTCCACGTTAGAGACACTCAAATGTTACTAACAGAATAAATTAATGCAACATATCGCTAAACAAAAACTCGTTAATCAAAATATCGTTAATACGTAACTAGCAACAAGCTTTATTATTATTTAAACCACAACACGGAGGTAATAAAAACCCAACTATTCCGATCCAACTTTAATAGAAAAAAGAGTTGGTACGATATATCGATTATTTATCGCCAACTCGGGACTATATTTCACACGTGACTGATGTTTTCTTTGGGTGTCCCTAATCGTGTTTACTTTGGCTCGGTCACAAAACACAACCCCAACTTTTGGACCAGTAGGTTTCGTGTGTGTTGTAGTGTGCGTAATAATTCACCACGGTACAGTGTAATCAACGATGTAATTCGCAAATTTATGATCGGCCAAAAGGCTCGGAGGAAAACCTCATCGCCATTTTGCAACACCCACAAAATCGGGTTTGCAAACTCTTAAAATATAAATCCACCTTTATTTTCCTGTCGCTATCCAAGATCCAAATTAGAAATTAAACTGTGTGATAATTGTTATAATGGAAAATTGTATCTTTATATTACTTTAAGACATTTTGTACGGTAAACTCCTCCTTATCCGATACTTAGTTGAGCGGAACTCTCAAGCAACCGGCACCTAAATGGTAATGGCTTTGTTTCCATTCGAAAAGCAGTTGAATCAACTGCTAAACTATACATCAAATAAATACATTTACTTTTGTGTACAACAAGGTATGGTAGCTTAAAATGTAAGCATGTCATCAGCAACACTTTTCGAGAAAAAAAAAGATACCCTTCGTGTGACAAAAATCTCACAATTGACTGGACTTCGACCCGTCTAAATTTGATAATATAAAATATCAGACAGCTCATATTCAAAATTTCAGCTCCGCAAGTCATTCGGAACCTACTCAAAAATAAAAAGAACTAAAAAATGTTGAACCATTTCAACCTCAGATTAAGTGAAAACAGATTTTAAAAGATTTTACAGATTTTTTTTTAATAAAACAATTATCAAAAAAAAAATGCGAGAAAACCCAGGAAAATTATTAAGAGGTTCAGCATAACCGTTATGGTAAATCCTTAAAATCGTTATTGATTTAACTATTAAAAAATAAACCCGTTAACTGTCTTTACCATTAATTATCTCACATAATAAAATACTTTTAATTATTTATATAATTAACAATATAACCGTTAATTGAGCGCCTGTAAGTGAACCAAGCGACGCGACGCATTAAGAATAACGCGAAAGCTCCTCCCGATTGTTGTTTCCACGCAGTGCTCATGTATATAACAGAGAAGCCTAACCGGGCTGCAACGCACTCCTTTCAATAGAAATAAATACAAATTGATGAATTTTAAAAAATAATAATTACCATCTGAAAAATAAATTAGCGTTTACGTAAACAATTAGGCCTACTATGAATATTTACCTATTATAGATATATCGGAAGAGTAGTAATAGTTTTAATAGTAGTAATAGTGAAACGGATAATTTTGTTATCCGGAAACCGTCAGTCACAATGGTGCCGGATAAGAGGAAATTTACTGTAGTTAACATTGCTACAGCTTTTTTTTTTCAGGCTTTCTAGCATAACATCACGAACGGTAAAAACACCAACCGGCGAAGTAGTTGTTCGTAAATCGAGTTGCCTGTAATCTTACTTTACAACATAAAAACTGCATTACTTCACGAATGAAAAATTATAACCAGTCTTATCTACTCTATAAAAAGACCAACGTACTCTTCCTCCTCCTCCACACCAGCTATGAAAGCGCCACCTTATGTGAAAATTCCGAGACTTATACCGAAATACGAGTTAAAACAATAAATAATTGTAACGAATGTTTCGAAGCAACATGAGTTAAAACAATGAATTGCGTAATAAATAAAAAAAAAATCTTTTCCGTCATTCACCACAGTAGTTGTATTTTAAGTCTACAAACAAAACACCAACATTTTAAACCGATTTAGAAATTAACCAACTTAAACATACGACCGTATTACTTTAGAACCGAGTAACCGTATCCATGTGCTCAAGGAACTTGTTTCTCTCACAAACAACCATCCATACAACAACAACAACAACGCCCCACCATCAGACCGTACAAATCGATCCACAAACTAATTGGCGAAGATATAAAAGATACAAAAGACGTCATCTCGCCGCGATCGATATTAATAATCAAGTCGCACATTATTATTATTCCGTTACACAGAGAAAGCAACGTTTGTTTTCGGGATTTTTCCGGAAAAACGATCCCAATTAACCCTCGGTTGTTGTCCACTACTCGTTTTAAATGGGTTTCAAGTAAAACCCCTTCCGGATGATATTCCGTAAACCTGATGATGATGATATCAAATCCACCCAACCGACGTTTCATTCGATCGGACGTCCATGTCAGGGGTTTATGATTACCTGCGAAAGAGCAGAAATCAGAGCTTTTTCAGCCAAAGGGCTCGTTTCTCTGCAAATATCCTACAATGCATTTCGTCGACCTATTCCCACCATCCTCGCAGCCTCGAGGAGGTTCGAGTAATTCAATTCATCCCCATAATGGACGTGCTTTTTGGAAGCTGCCATTCGCGTTCCAGGGAATGAGACTATCCCAAGAAATGAGGAGATTTAATCCTTTCACTAGCGGCAGTGGCGTGTTTATAGGTTCCCTTTCGCTCCGACGTTTCGGGTCGTTAATATAGATTTCAGAATATTACATCGAGAAACGTAATAACCCGTAAACTAAGGGAATAAAAAAACAAACGAAACAAACAGTTGGTTTATATAAGATAAAAATTCCTTTCGATAATACTTTTTTTTTAAAATATAAATTCCTGATAAAACCCTTAAAAATGGAAAACGAAACGTTGGAATGAAGAAAACTATTCCATTACACGTTTCTTGTTTTATAACCAAAAGTACTTAAATATCACGGTGGTTAACAAAGGTTATAGTCATTCAAAATTTAAAAACTACATAGAATCGATATCAAGTTCAAAAAATCACAAAAAATCAAGGCGAAACGTTGGAGTGAAAAAATTATTCAAGTTTCTTGTTAGTAACCAAAAATTGTTGAATATCGTGGTAATAAAGCGCAGATATAATCACCCAACAACAAAAAGCTACAATAGAATAGAATCGGATATCCATCCCGATGAAGCCTTTACAAGGGAATCGAAACGTGAAAGTAAAGAATCAAAAAGGAGAAATAAAGGAATATAAAATTAACAAGAAATAACTCAGTTGACACCAACCCAAAACGAAACTTTAATTTGCTCGAGTCCATCATTCTCATACCAGAGGGCAATACGTTCCATCTTGTGTCAAAACTTTGCACAACCATTAAACGTCGTCATAATGCATCGGGTTTACTAAACGAGTACATTTCAAGAAGTAGATTTAGACGTCACCTTCCCTGTGTGAGGATGAAACTGGAAGACTAAAAAGAAAATTAAGTGTCTTCCTCTTCCTGGTCTAGGCCCAGGGCAAATCCATGTAGTTGGTGAAGAACAAGAGTTTCTGTTGGCAGGTGGCGCTGAAGGCACTTCATTACAGACATGTCATCTTGGGAAAGAAGATGGAAGAAAAAGGGGGAGGGGAGGTCTCAAATGACATAACACTACTCGATTAGATGGGGGTCCATTTTGTTCATTCCCACTATATCTGTTTTCTCCTCTTTCTTTTCTTCTGAAAATGTCCCTTGATGGAAAATCTTTTTTAGGGGGAGGGGGAAAGGGAGTCGAAATGGGGGACAAGTAGTGGACAAAAGCGATGTCGCAAACATTGAATAGACTGTTGATTGAGTTATTTCCATTAGATAGTTGTTATTGTTGCGTAGCGTGTAGTTTAAAACACATTGGGAGGTTTCAGTTGATACGGTGATACAATTTGAACCTCGTACAGCGAGAGTTAAATTGGTGCAGGCACAATCCTCGTTAAAAAAAACTCGTTATACGAACAAAAATTTTTTACTCGGAACAGAAAGTGGAATTCATTGAACAGGGCTCAGAGTCGGAGTTTTACTCGTTGTATAAAGAGCGATTTTACTCTTGAAACTGCTCGTTGTGTGAAATGTAAAAGTAGCTCGTTATAGGAGGCTCGACTGTAAAGGCGTTTCATACTTTCTCTGGTAAGAAATGTAAACTTTGCGTGACCTAACAAAAAATTACATTTCTTCACTGAAAAAAGTTATATAAAAAGTCACCTCCCGGCTCCCTCACTTTCACAAAAACTTCAGTGCCATCCTGTCGACTCATATTTCACGTGTTCACTACAAAAAAAAAGCCACGTGACCTTTTTGTTATAAAAAGGCGACATTTTCGCACCGGCTGCAAAGTATACCTTGTGCTATATTTTTTATGTCGCGTTTGTTCGTCGATGCGGACGAAGGCATCGGCCATTTTCGGTCGAAATTATGGGGATGCCGAGTGGAAACAATCACGTGGGCGGGACGATAGACAATAAGGGTGGAGAAATGAAAAAAATAACCCCTAAAAACCTTTTGGAGCGAAAGTTAAAGAGATGAAAGGGTTGTCGTAAAATGAAGGACCGTGTCCCTCATTTTACGAACTCATCTTTAAAATAAAACTCGTTTGAACACCATTCGTTCTTTTTTTAATTAAACGCGTATCTGTGAAGCTAATAGTTCGCGAATGTTAAATGCATCTATTAGGTTTAATTCGCACATGATAGAATCGCGAATGAGTGAGCCCAAATCGTAAATGTTGTAAAATGGGCGTACTATTCATATACTACTATTGTATATAGTGAGCGCACTAATTCAATATTCATCCGCGAATATTGAAATAGTACGAACGACATATTAGCGAATAACCAAACACTAGAAAAAGTGGAATGCCATCTTAAAACTATATAACAAAAAAACGAGTAAGTCCAACTAGTACTCTCAGGTTATGTTGTAAACATCTAAGAATTTAGTGATACTGTATCTGGTCCCATGTGTGATGACCTCACAAAGAATGTGATCTTTTCAACTTAAGTGACGCGCGCTGGGTTTGTGGTCACTCCTAGCTAATCGGTTACGTCACCGATCCGACGCATGCGCGTAATCTCGTATTTCCGATTGATTTTATTTGGAGACATTTTTACTCCAGCCCAATTCTGCAATTTGACGGCCAAGCGCTAAGATGTTTACAACATCAAAAAGTTAAACATCTTTTACATTGTGAAACTTGCATACAAATGACAACCAAAAACATTCTTTCGTTTTTTTCTTTTTCACTCACGAACTAAAACCATTCGCGAGTAATCGATTTCGATAATAATATATCGAAAATTTAAAAAACAACCTAAATATTGCTTTAAACTGTAAAAAAAAAAAAGGAACACCCAAAAAAATTCTTTCGGTTTTTTTTTTCAACTTATTGATTCACGAAAACGGCTATAACACCAAATCGTTGACAACAACACAAAGCGAAAAAAGTGTCATCGCAAACAACGACATCTACAAACTACAAAGACACTTATACGTATGTTCAAAAGAAGAAAAAAAAAGAAAGGGGGGATATCGAGTCGGTCCCTATAGGTTTGCGTGGGAGTGATAGGAAAAATAGTGGATCAAAAAACGGGAGCAAAGCAAGCCGGTCACGTGACCCCTCTTTCTCGTTCGTAAAATGGAACGCCATTGTCCGTCGCGAATAAATTACAGGAAGCTCCGTATCTCGCCTTTTCAGAATAACTCCCACCCTCCACGATAAGAAAGTGATGGAACGAAGAAAAGGTGAAAAGGCGATGATAGAATGAAAGGAGAAAACGAAAACGTACAAAAAGTAAGTACGGTTGAAAAAAAAAAAGGGTCGTATATTTGTGATGGAATTGATTTGTCATGCTTTACAAAATGGAAAATAAAGAAAATAAAAAAGTTATTTTTTTTTAAATGTTAATTTTAGAATTTTCATTATATTTAAATATTATAAAAAAAAACTATTATAGCTATTGAAAATTTATTATTGTTGGAAATATAAGTTGAAAATAAACTACTGATGTATTCAGATATATAGTGAACTCAATTTGTTCGTTAAAAAATAAAATAAAATCAAATATAATCCAGTAGGCCTATGTATATATGAATATAATCTTTTTTGGCAAAGTATGAAAATAGCATTGGAATAGTTACATAATACAATATGCTGCAAGTGTTTAAATTAAGTTTAAATTTAGACCTAAACTGAAGCTTCATTTGCTTGTTTTGGAGAAAATTTTAACTAACGTAAACTAACCTAAACAGTCATATACAAGATGTTATTACACACTTTGCCAAATAAGGCGAGACATTCTACACAATGCCTGTAACCTGTAACAAACATATAATGCAGTTTTTTCATATATACGTATATCCTACATATTGAAGTTTTCCAGCTCTGTCGCTTAGTTTTCCCGCTCATGTTGATGTACAGCCAATCGCTGTACAGGTAGCAACACGCTGTAGCTTAGTATAATGTGTAGTTTTTCGTTCATGCTATAAAACATGAACAAAAAACTCGATGTTTTAAACAACATGAGTTGAAACAAACAAAAGCTTTCCCGTCATTGTTGATGGCATATACAGCTAGTATGCTGTATAATGAATTGGATTATAAATTTAATCGATAAAATCGATACAATAGTAAAAAAAAAAAATAAGTTTCTGCCAAACTCTGAAAAGGTGAAAGTTTCGGCTCTGCCCTATGGGCTGGTTCAAAAACTACATTTTAGACCATAACCTTTTTTTTTAATACAATTTTATTGATAAAGAATGTATAAAAAAGTCACAAAATCATCTAAAAACAATTCAGTACGATCCAATTAACTATTTTACCCTCCTTTTTTTCTTATCCCCACAAACCTTTGGATAAAATGTGTTTTGGTACCCCCATTTCATTCTGGAAGTGGCAGCTTCAATTATCATTAACGTCAAAAATTACGAAGTAATTTCCTACAAGCCTTCGAGATTTAATCGCTCGTGCTAAGAGCAGCGAAAATAATCGAAAAAAAAAAGGAAAAGGGTCTGAAATTAACCAACTTGATGGAAAAGGAAGCGAAAAGATTATTAGAACAAAATGTTTACCCCCCCCCCCAAAAATTGGTATCAAGCGTTATGATCTAACCTGAGAAAATGCAATTTTGACTAAAACTGTATAGTCTCCGATTTTCTTTCCCTTCAAATTTGAGACGTTATTTAAAGTCAATATTTCAAAACCGAGACGACAATTAAACAAAAAAAAAAAATATTGTAAAACTTCTACATTCGCGATTTTATATTCGCAAGATCCATATAATGATACTGATAAGATTCGTGTGATGGAATAAATTACAGTTGTGCAATGTGAATTAAATATGGATTCGTTCGGGCAACAAAATGGCGAATTAGCACACGTGTGAAATTCAATTTGCGAAGCTAATTACAAACTAATTTGACATTAATGGATGAAAAATTGTCACTAGAGTTTCATTTCCTTGTTAGTGTGCAGATATTTAGGACAACAACAAAAAAATAAAAATAATACCTCGTATAACGCGATTTGTAGAGGCTGGTCGTACGGTAAGAATCCAAAATAAAATTGCAATAGTTTCGCGTTAAACGAGGACTACATAAGCAAAGCTCGCGTTAAATGAAAATTTTAATAAATCTAAACATGTAGTTTTGAACCATTTATAAACCAAACATTTGAAAAATTCTAAAAATCCTACTTTATAATGAATGTTTCCATGACAACAACTCAAAACGCGTTCAGCCGTTGGAGCAGCGCGTTGCTACCTATACAGTGATTGGCTGTACAGCAAATTCTAAACTTCCAAAGCCACTTTTTTCGGTTTTGTGGTGTAAATAAATACAGATGACGTCATTGCATCATGAAATATCCATAAATGACAAAGAAAAACTAAGTTAATAATACATTTCAAATTGCATGTTCATCAAAAGTTCAATTATATGAAACATATAACGATAGTTCTAAAAATACTATACCCGTTGAAAGATAGATTTTTTACTGGTCAATGCATAATTTTTTGATGTTACTAAAAACACGAGAAGAGCAAAAATTCAAAGAACAAAAAATTCGCTTCATTTAAAAAAAAAAGAACAAATTTTGTTCCAACAAGATTTAGAGATGTCGAGGGGTTCATTAAAATCTGACTTGGGTTCCAATTACAATTTTTTTTCCTTCGTCCCCTACTTGTCTTCACAACCCCCACCTGGTGTACCCGCCTTCTCCCCACAATTCGTTGCTTACATATAAGAAAAAAAATTATGTAAAACAGACGAGAAAACCTCGAATTGGAAAGGATGACATGAAAAATGAAGTTAATGAGGTTATGCAAATTGTCTCCAAAAAAAAATTTAAGAAAAAAAATTCAACTACGGAAGCTCTTTTCTATTATCGACTCGGAGTTTTTTTTGCACGTTTTTTTATCCATTATTTTAGAGTACAATAGTTTTGTTGTCAACTTATTATATATACATAGCCTGCAACTAAAATGTCAATGGAATATAAAATTTTCAAATCTCAAATTTCCGTATATAAATTGGAATTTTATCGTATACAAACTTTACAACCTAGGTTGTAATACAATTATTTACAATGCTAGTGGGCAATCAAACACCCATCAAAATGTTAACCTTTTAATTATATTCAACACCTTTCGATTATACCATTAAATCTTTCATTGGCAACCTCATTAGAGTGTTTTCCGATTGGCTATAGGAAATAATACAGAATAGTTAGTGCTTTTCTAATGTTCTTAATTCTGATTGACTGAAATAACAATCACTGGCAAGTTAGAACAAAATACGTAATGACCTAAACACTACTCCCAAGTTACCATCGAATCAAGCACAATCACATTACATTCGTCATTTACAATGCATTGTTTATTTTCTGCTTGGCTCGTCTATCACTCATTGACCAATCAGAATCAAAACAATTAATTCTAAACACCGGTAGGTGGTACTTGGGAGTTTAACGAGGACACTGATTACTGTTAGGTTTGCCATGGGGTCCTCAGACATTAACCAAGAATTAATTTACTTTTGTTTAGAAATGAAATTACTATGTGTTAAGGTCACCTGTCACAAGCAAGAATTGCGCAATTTTAAGTCAAGCAATTCCAAACAATTTTTTTGACAACTATGACGCCAGCTTCTTGCCAACCAATGAAAACTGGTTGGCAAGCAACTAGAACGTTTTCATTGGTTGAACCAAGTTTTATGCGTTAAGTCACAGTTCCCCGCGAATTGCTTTGAATTGCTTAGCTAAAATTGCGCAATTCTTGCGTGTGACAGGTGGCCTTACTTTTAATTAACACTACAGAAAGATTAATAGAAACAACTTTTGAGTCATAAATCCAGAAATGGCGATTAGGTTGAAATACTGATAAGAGAATAATAGAATTTTATGATACATGAGAAAATTAGAGAAGCCTGAGAAAAACCAGCCCCGAAAGTGTCCGGGTCCAAACTGAATCCACATGGCACGAGTGGCAGGCGAACCCACCACCTCTCGTACCAAACGTGTATGCCTTAGCAGATCCACTCTAAACACAGTTTCATTGATTCTGTTCACCAAAACAAATACCTATATGTACAATTTCTTATAATTTTATTTTCACCCCATGACCAATGAATAAATAAAAACAAATAAAAACAAACAAACAAAAACCGGCCATTCAGAATTGGTTTCAATCTTGACTTAGGGAGTGAAACACTGACACAATTTCTAAGCAATAAATGATACGAATCAGTTGTGAAAGGTTAACTTTAATCAAGCTCCGACTCTTCATCTTTTTCACGGTTGAAACCGACTTTTAAACACGGGGGGCGAAATAAAGAAGGTAGGGGTATTGAGAAGGGGGAAGATTTAATTTATGGGTTTAAATTCTAGAAACCGGTGTAAAAATTCTTTCCCTCTCTCTCTCTCGCGAAATCAAGAAGCAGTGAAGGAAAACGATTCTTTAATTGATGCCAAGTGTCTGGCGAAAGAAATCGATTCGAAGGAAACGAGTGGAAGCAAGAGATTTATAACTTTCAACACCAGATGGCGACGAATTATGTCACAAAAAAAAGGGCGAAACAAAAAAGTGTAAAAAAATAGCGTCTGAAGTGTGGAAACAATAGGAAAAATAGTAAAAAAATTAGGTTAGTGAAACGTTAGTAGAAACACTGAAAAGTGTTTATACACATACACCACCAAAAAAAGAAAGCCCACCTTTGTGTTTCACGCTCGATTAGCTATGATAAAAGTGTGTTACCGACGCCATGTGTGATTCGAGAAAACACGAAAAATCGATGATCGAATGTTTACATTCTCGACAAAGAACACCCGTAAAAAAAATTGTACATAGAATTAAAAAAAAGCAACAAAAAGTGTCCACCGAGTTTATCAGAAAACGATTCCAACAACGTAAACACGCTGTCATGTTGTCTGTAACACTAAACGTAAACCTTTTTACAAAAGTCGATATAGGTTATATCATCATTCAATGGTTCATAAAAATAAAGAAACATTCATGAAAATATATAAAGAAAATATTTAAATGGATTGACATAATTCGAAAATCTGCCACAAGATGGCGAAGCCTTCAACGCCATCTAGTAACGAAAATGTCAACGTATGTTTTAAGTTATACAAACATGAGTACCGATTTCATAACTTTATTAACAATGTTCCATCTAATTAGATGGAAGTACAATATAAAGTTATTTGGGTGCTTCAATTAAATTTAGATGATATTGAGAACGTTTCAAGAAAGTCTTCAAACACTACCTGGACTCAGTACAAAATACGGGTATTTCCAAACAAAATAACTAAAATAAAGTACAATCTTCATCAAAGACATGAAATAAACCTCAAGTATTTGGAGTGAAAATAAATTAAAATTACGAGAAAAAAATTACGAGAAAAAAAATCGTACCAAATATGGACATAAATAAGTACGGAAATATTTCCGGAAGTACGACAAAAAAATAATAATTGAATTTTACAAAATGAAACAAGATTGACAAAAGTACCATGTTCATCAACGAAGTATTTGAAGTAAACGTTACGATAAATTGGAACCCTTCCAAAGAAAATCTTCACAAAAGAAAATCTACTTAGAGGTTCAAATAAGGACTTTTCCAAAAGAAAATCACAAAAATGCTGGAGAATAAACAACAAATAACAAATAAAACACTTTCTTCATCAATTTCACGAACCAAGTCAAGTATTTCCAGCAAAGTCTTCGATGAATTGAAATCCTTCCAAGAAAATCTTCAAAAGGGAAAAAACCCTACCCAGAGGTACGAAGATATGGACTTTTCCCAGAAAACATTGGTAGCAAACCGAATCTGCAAGGTACCAATAAAATTCGATTTGTTGGGTGAGGGGTTGGTGAAAATGTAATAAGGAGGACGTAGCAGAAGACGAAGAAGAAGAAAGTGGTAGATGTCTAGTAGTAAATAGACGGATATCCACACTTGTAGCAATTGGTTGAAAGAAAATCCCGGGGATTACTAGGGTTGCAACACAGTTGGCAAACCGTAGGAAATCTTCGACTATCCTTATTTATGGGACAACTGAAACTCCCTAAGACCTTTGGTAGGTGTGTAAGAAAAGTACGACAAGAAAAGTACCAAAGTCTTCAGTTATTGAAGAGAAAAACGACCACCCAAAGAAATACCAACTATCAGTGAATTGGAAAATTCTTGGTACCTGACAAGATACTAGACTCGATATTATTCGAGTTCGCTAAATTATGCGACGAGAGAAATCATCCGATAGTCTAACTTCTGTGCGAAAACATTACGCTATTACGCGATTTTTTAATGGTATTGCACGAGTGACTCAACGACCGACTATAAAAACAGAAAAGATTTGTAGATTTTTAGCTTTCCTGGAAACTTAGATTAATGAGATTTTCGATTAACGTGAGGTACATAACCTTCGCATACATCGAAGACATCCTGTACAGTATTGGTTTTTCGAGTTTTCCAATGACCAAAACGCCACAAAATTTGGGTACAATTAAAATTTTTGTCAAATTGATTTTTTAACTTGTTTTTTTTTAACGAATTGGGGACGTGATGCAGTAAAAATATGTACTTCAAAATTAAGAACAATGTTATACCACTATATGCGAAGATCAAGTTGCACACGAACCTCGCATATATCGAAAATCACATATGCCAAATTCCTATGAAATGAAAAAACTTCAGCATTACTGCACAAAATCGCATATAAAGAAACTGTGTCGCCTAAAACAAGCATCTGGAAGAACTTTTTCTCATCGCATATTGAAGTTCGTCGTGGATGTTACTACTTCATGGGTTGATAAAAATACCCTTTTGTTTGTTTTCCAGACTGGAATGTATCACCTTACCGTATTCGTAAGAAAGTTGTGTATGTTAACTTAAAAAGCAAAAAACCTTACCAGGAATTTGAAAAATTGTTATTTGATCATATTTTGCTGACTAATTAAGCCTTTAGTGTTTTGTGTTATTTTTTTGTTGTTTAGTACTCTGTGGACTTTATGGACCGTTTTAAATTAAATAAAATAAAAAAATATACTTGCTAATTAATTCCGTTAAAATAAATAAGGTTCGAGTTTTTGCCGATAGATGGCAAAGTACTCATATGCCATCTAGTGACTAAACCGAAAACTGATTTCACAAACTTTTTTTTATGATAACATATATAAAAATCGTAAAAATATCTAAAACTGCCAACACACCAATAAAATCAGCAAACTGATAAAAAGTGAAAAATAAATTTTCACATTTTTTACGACTCCCTTAAGAAAATCTACGGAAGCTTGAGAGAACGTGTTCAACCATGTATAAGGAATGGTCATTTTTCATATTTTTCGGAAAAATCGATGGTATCGATTTTGCGCACAAACAAACTCTTGTGAAATGTTAGGAAAAGCTCGTGTAAGAGCTCCAAAGGTCATTTCGAGCCAATCAGAAATCACTTTTCCTCATCCACCGTTTGGCACGTGAAGATAAGCTGTTCATAATGATCGATGTTTAATTCGAACGAACATTTTAAACCCCACATCGATTTAACGCCCCCTCCCCCTAAAATCGTTAATCGAAATTGACAAGTCACTGAAACGATACAATGCTTCGTTTAACGATATTCCGCGAACTTCACGAGTTATACTTGTGATAAATAACTTTTCTAGGGTTATAGGATGATATTCGATTCTCCTACAAGTATATTCGATTAACGATCTCACACCTATAAAAAGTCTGCTGATCCTATTAACGTTTTTCGATTAACGATATGCTTAAAACCTCACACGCTTGTTTCTAACGCTAACTAAATGATCATATGCAACTCCCCTTGCAAAAGAATAGACTGTTCCACTTTTCAAAGTTACGCCCCCCTCCCAAAATAAAAAAGAATTCTCATCGGCGAAATACGGACAGGCAAAAGAAAATAAAGATTGACTACTGGGTAGAAGACAAAACAAAAAGATGACGTACGACCCTCGAAAAATGGGAGTTAATGGAAGCTGTCACCAGATGTCACTGACAGCAACGTCTTAAATATTTTTCTTCCTTTATTCCCTTCCACCTTTTCCTACTTCGCTCATGTTATCGCCACTTGTTTGTTGTTTTTTTTTGCAAGATAATGCTATTTTTATTGGTGGAGAGAAAAATGTCATATCTAATCGAATACAAATTGTCAACCCCGTATATAAGTCAAATTTTCACTGATATCGATTTTTTCAAACATCGATTTATACTGAAACTGAGAAAAGAACCCAATATTAAATAATATTTTAATGGTAAGATATCGACGTATTCTAATAAGATCCCTGATATAGAATCTATCAAATAGATCCATGTTGGATGATATTTATGTTTTTTTTTCTTATTGTTTGATGTTTTGTCTCCTTGCTGTAGTTGTATTTTTATCCGTTTTGGAACGCAAATAAATTGAAAAATAAAAATAAAACTAATGATAACCCATCAGCATAAAGATTAGTACTCAACTTCGAAAACCTACTTTAACAAAAACCCAAAGAACAGCTTTTCAATACAAGCCAGCTTTTCTCGTGTAGGATATCGACACCTTCTTACACCTCTCATTATAACTCTTTAGCATAAACGTTAGTATTCAATTTCGAAAACCTACTATTAACAATAACTTACAAAATAAAAATACATGAAAAAAAAAATTAGAAAATTAATCACTTTTCCTTAAGAAGTCGGAACCACATCATCATCATCATCATCTTAATTCAGTATAAAAAAAAACACGTGACCAAAAAAAAAAGGAGTATAATGTTGCCCCCACTAGGGATTATTTATTAAAGAAATGAATGACTGTCATTAGGACGCAAGAAGAAAAATGTGTTCCATTTCTTTTTCCAGAATTAAAGGAGGAAAAAAAATCGATTTGAGAGAAAACTCATTTGCAGACCATCACCTTTTCTTAAAAATAGAGAGAAAAGTCGAAATTGCGTCAAAACTTTGATTAAAACGCCCTGTGGCAATTCTTCACACGTTTCTTAATTACACTCATTCTGATTAAAAACGCATGAGAAGCTTTTCTCCTTCATGTAAGACAACTAAAAAGTTTGGTTTTAAAATATTTTATTCCTTCAGTATATCAAAATTTATGCGGTTTATTATTAATATTTTTTTTAGTGAAATGATCATGCTAGGATAAATTGCAAAACAAAACATATTCTGCGGAACAAGATTTAATTACACCAGTTTCAAATTTACCGCTTCATGACCGCGTCATGAAAAGTAGTGACGCGGATTGATACATTGCATCGATAAGTAATCAAACTATACTCGAAATGTAGTATATTAGCAATATAAATATATCATAATTAGTTTTAAAAAATCATATTAATTGCTTCTAATAGTATGAACTAGAAATATATTAAAACTGGCAGATTCACCCGGCGTTCCCCGGGTGATATTTGATGTTGTTTGATTCTCAACTACTCAAATTTTCAAACAAAAATGTTCATAACAATATCACTGCTCCACGTGCTACCAAAAATAAAAATAAAAATCCTGATTAGTAAAAAACGCCTAAGAGTGCATAAAGAACATGCAAATAAACTTCCTTTAAAACTTTTCGATTATTTATTTATTTATTTATTTATTTATTTAT
>JAQIWH010002796.1:0-22710 GCA_034695005.1 Cryptops parisi | reverse complement strand
TGAAGGGCGATATACCAAGGAAAAAACCAATGGAATAAAAATTTTCGAAATGATTTCAATATATAAAATCTCCATGCATGATGTGTTGACAAACACATCATTTTTGTTTGCATAGCTTTTCATGTAACTCTAAAATTTTGCTAAAGTAAACGAACGAGTTACTAATGTGTCCTATGAAGATGTATTCTGTTTCATTTGTTTACCCTTTTTCAACCTAACACAAAAATTCCCTTAATCGCGATTTTTGACTTCCAAAATACACGAGTGCTTTTTTCACCAATTTTTTCACTAAATTTTTATTTAACATCGATGTTTCTTTTGAATAACAACAACAACAAGAAAAGGCGTATTGGTTTATTTCTTTGAACGTCTGGATGTCAACCATTTGTCATCGCGGAAAGTGCTGTTCGAGTTTTGTTTTTTTCTTCATAAAATGCGTGTTCTGTTTTAAAAAAGTCGGTTTTACTTTTTATCCGACTTTTTGAATTTTAACAGACGAAAAGTGATCGATAATTCGATACGAGAGGGTTTAGAAATGGAAAAGCCTCGAGATAAATTGTCTTGATGGTTTTTGATTGTAACACTGTATTATTCAAACGTCTAGGTTTCACTATTAAACAATGTTATCTCGTCTTACAATATTTCGCTATATTACAGTTTACATTTTTTGTACCTATGGGTAGTTTTGTGATGATGCAACCCTTTTAAAATAAAATTAAAATAAATGTTAAGCCAAAACGTGCTTTATTTCAAAATAACCAAATTCGATGTTGGTGTATATCAAACGATATTAATCAATCGTTATTGCTAATTAGTTGACACTTGTATAGTGATTTGAATGATAACGGGAAGTTTGGCTTTCTATTATAGGGTTGGTTTATTTAGTTACACCTATTTTGCAGGTTATGTTAGTTATGTTATGTTAGTTTCAGTACATATTTTTAAACTTAATGTTTTAATACGCTTTACATTAGCTTTATTCGTGAGTGACTTTGTAAGTGAGTGAGCTGGGAATTGAATATACACTATCATTCACAGACGTTTATGGTGGTATACGGTATAGTCCAATGTACCAAAAATCACATAAGAACCGCATAAATCGAAAACTACATTGTCCAATGTAAAAAAAAAAAATCGCATGAAACGAATTGAAAATTTTCAGAAATCGGAAATGAAATTTCCTACTCAAAACTCGCATGAATCAACTACCACTATGCATAACTGAAGATTGCATAAATCTAAATTTGTATAAAGCGAAACTATATATAAAACGTATTCTTAAAAAGCATTTTTCATGTACTTGTTTAAAAACTTTTTTAAGTTACATAGGATTTTGAAACATTGATTGTAACGTACTAATCCATTGAGAGGTAAATGTGAATGTCATACACGTTATTCAGTTTCAGAGTATGACATTGATGTAATTTCTGTACATTCATTATTCATGTATGTACAGTATATGAACATTTTGAGGATGCAAAATAGTTATGTTAGTCACAGTACTAACATGATTACATTGCTTCAATTTGAATTCACCGAAATTGATAAAAATAAGTTATTAATTTTTGCTTGAAAATGGATAATTATAACGATACAAGTTTGATGAGGAAATAAAGCATTATTCTTAGCTCATTTGACACGTCAAACTTTTTCAATCAAATTCCATCGATTCCAACTTTTTCTGACGTCATACACACATCCGGGCGCGTTTCAGTCCTTTTGTTGTGTTTCGTTGTTTGTTTGAAAGCACAAAAACTGCGCTGGAAACGTATGTATGACGTCAGAAAAAAGTTTGAATCGATGGAATTTGATTGAAAAAGTTTGACATGTGAAAATTGGCTTTAGATTTATTATTAAACATTGGCAAAAACAAAATATATCTAAATGTTATGTTAGTCACAATGGAATTACTCTCTTATATTTAATAAATATTTACCTAAAGCGCAGGCGTAACGTAACGTAACGCAAATTTAATTGATTTACAACAATGAAACGCATAACGTGAGGCAAATTCAAAATATCATACCAACCACGGGGCAAATTACACCAATGAACTGCATAAACATAAGCTGTAAGTAACCTAGACACCCCGTGGTTACCATACCAACCACGGGGGTTAAGTTCTAGTATTTAATAATCATATTTGATGGACGAGTCTCGTCACTTAAGGCGAACAATGCCCATTTTCATATATTGACCAATTAATTATTCTCTTTTGTCATGTTCATCTTGTCTTTTGTTGAATCACTCAAACTTCTCTCTTTTCGAGTCGGAACCTTTCCTAAGAGATTTTCGTTATCGTTATAAGCAAGGTCGCGTGCCAAGTTCATTTGTTTCTTCATCTCCCCTCCCCCCCCCCACTTCTTCATACTTTTCGGTGTACTGAGTTGGGGGAACGGTTATCAACGTTTCTCGTTTGGGGAAATTCAATTTCAGTTTCAATTAGCACTTTGTAGATGGTGCCAATGTGATAACAGCTTCATTCACTCCTTTCGTCTTAAAAAAGAAGGGAAAGACGAAACCCTTTTAAATCTACTGCAAAACCTGGAGGGGTTGGGGTGGGGGGAGATTCGCTTTAAATGCCTACTATATTTTAAAGTAGAAAAAGTCTACTGTACTTGACGCTATTCTTAGAGAGACTGTCACTTTCGTTCACGGAATCCGGTAATAATTTTTGCGCAAATTTCATATATATATTTATACATATACAGTACTGTGTATATACCCCCAAGTTTCTTGTCTTTTTGTATTTTGAGTACTCAAAAGTGTACACTATAAATCTTCGGTCGTAAGGGAGAGAGAAAAAAAAATAATGGAGGAAAGGGGTCTATGTTCTTTTATTAGTTTCTACTACTTTTAGCCCGAACTTTTGAGATTGGGGTTTTAGTTCTTTTGAAGTACCCTAATTTATATACCCCCTGCAGGTGGAGATTCTTGACATTGTGATGTACAGAAATAACTCTTTGAAGATTTTTCTTTTCTATGCGTTTGAGAATTTTTGTCATTTATTTTTTTGCGAATGCCATAATACTAGTACCGTACTATAGTCTATACTGGTGCCAAAATTCCGTTAAAACGTGAAATATGTACTGTTATAAGTAATTACTTAAAGTTGGATATTCTGTGACATAATTCATTTTCGGTATATGTCCGTGAAGCATCTTTAACATACAATTTAGACTTCTCTACCTCATGTATTTACATTTTTAACATGTACATACTTTGATATTCAACATAGGAATAAATATTGCCTCTGTTTACGATTCCGTCAAGACATAAATTTGATTTACGTTCTTGAACGAATTTCTATCCTAACCTAAGCGTTTGAAATATAGTTTCTTCAACGATAATGTCAACAATTGAAGGGCTCGGGGCACTAACTGGTCAGCTCCACTTTTTAAAATTTTACGGTATCGACAAAAAAAAACTTTTGAACAGCAAAATATGCAAAATGTTTGAAATAAATCATTTAGATAAAAATAAAAATGGCCGTAGCTGTCTGTTGTTTGTTCTAAAATCAGTTCACAACTAATAATAAAGAGTTGTCGGACAGTTGTGAAGTTAACTTGTCTTACACACCCAACGGTGACTGTCAACTTCATCTGTGATCATATCTCAGTATCTGATCATCAGATTGATCTGTTTCTTGCTTCAAACTATGCAGAATTTTGAAACTATTATATCCATTGAAAAATGATTTTCAGCAAAAAGTGGAGCTGACTGGTTTCTGCCTCGAGCCTGTCAATTGATGTGAATAACTTTTGTGAAACATATGACTATTTTTGAACGAATCATCGTTCTATAAATTCATATTTGTCGACCGAGCAATCTATGATTTGCATCATTGATGTAAGTCTGGTCGATTTCCGGCCGAGAAATAAATAAATAAATGATTGTTGTTGATTCTGAAATAATTTTCATCTTATTTATAGAAATGAATGGAATAACTCGATACCATTGGTTAACGATAATCGGATTAACGATAGAATTTCATTAACGAGCAATTTGATAGTTACACTACACTTTTTCTGGAATCCGAATTCCATCGTTAAAGGAGGTTTCCATATAAAAAAATAAACGATTTTGGTTAGAAATGTTTCTTGTTCGTTTCGACAGACTTCTCTTTTTGTCGACAAAAAATCTTAAAAGCCTAATTTTCCACGCAGGTTAGGTTAGCATGATTCATTAACATTGTAAACATAATTTATCACCAGTAAAAAAATTCTTGAAGGAAAACATGTTTATCTTACAGATCGGAAAGAACTTTATTTTTACATCTTTATAACGTTTCCCCTCACTGACAGAGGCTTTTTCTGGTAGAAAATGGTAGCAAAAAAAAAAAAGAACGAGAAAACACAGATTACACGGTTTACACACCTATTTTTAACTACACTTTTTTTTTCTACTTTACTTTTTTTACGTGACGAAGCCCCTAGAAAGGATGCGAAACGTCGTGATGTAAAAAAAAAAGTATACCTGGTCAGTAAGGTAAAACAAAAAATTTCAACAGTTTTTAACTGGTGATAAAAAAAATGTTGTAAAGTCGAGTTTTTTCAAGTTCAGCAGTAGTGAAGTCCTTTCGTGGAAAGGGTATTTACGCAACATTATACGTATAAAGCGTAACCACATTACTCTTTAAAAGCCACGTCCAATGAGCCTCGTCCAGCATAATGCGTAACGTGTATCGATGCGGGGATCTTAATGCTCGCACGCGCTATTACTCATAAAAGGACCAACGACGATGATAGCAGACGCCCCCCATTCAAACCATTTATCAACAAAAGCCAAAAGAGAGACGACTTGTCGAAACATACAAGTCCAACCCGGTTTTAACGAGACCCGGAAAGTGGCTACGATTCAAGATGACGATCGCGTATAACCATTTTGGGTCTTTTAATAGTTTCCTCTTTTTCTCTCTCCAATACATATCGGTCATCCGCAGTGTTTTGAAAGTGTCTCACTTTTGTATGGCACTCGGAGATTTCTCCAATGTTAAGGTTTGTTTAAAAGAGTTGTTGTTGTGTTTTTAATGATCGTTGGGAACGGCCATTTTGGGTGTTTAGGTTCACTCTTCCCAGTGGAGAGTTGTTAGGTCCTCGAAGGATCCCACTTTTCCTGTTTCCTTACTCTGTAGGGCCCCATCAAAGACTTTTCGATGTATCGTTAGCCAAATTGTCACCTTTGAGGGTCTTAACAATTTAGTCTTTGAGCAATTCCAATTTGTTAATGGACGTGGCAAACGCAACATATCTTTGTGGGTTAAGCTTAAACTAATTTTGGAAATTGGCCAAAAATTGAAATTAACTATCATATTTGCACATTTGGTGTAATAATGAAATGTGAATTTGTTAATTTGACGAAACAAATGTGAGAGATTTATAGTTTTTAAGTTATTTCAAATTGAAATTAGACGTGACATAGACAAAAAAGGATAAACGAGTAGTTTTATGGATTAATTTTGTAGTTATTTTTTTTTTATAATATTTAACTAAAAAGATTGTTAAATTTAATATAACTTACATATGTTACAGGCAATGTATGTAATCCAAGCATTGTATACAATGCTTAGCTTGTTTTAGCAAAGTATTAAATTACTTTTTGTATACAACTGTTTAGGTTAGGTTACTTAACAACATTTTCTCTAAGAAAAACAAAGCCTAAATTTGAACCTAATTTAAATTACGTGCAATGCAAATTTTATACATTGCCTTAACAAAGTTTGGCATTGTATACACTGCCTGGATTATATAGGTTAGCTGTAAGATAAACATTAATTATAATTTTGGTATCAGTTATCATTACTGCATCATCGTAACTCTACAACAACAACAATTTTGAGCAATCTTGTAATTCTACATCAATTTTGACAGCTTTGTGTATAATTCTACAACTATTCACATATATCGAAACATGCAAAAAAGAATTTGGATTATGTATGTACATTACATACATTATATCTGTATATAACAGTACATAAATCGTATGCTAAAACATTTTTAATGTACGGTACTAGAATGATTATTTCAATGAGTACAGGACGTCCTCGATTTATGCGAATGTTAGCCTATTATAATTCTCCAACAATTTGAACAGTATTGTGATTCTACAACAGTTTGACTAGATGAGAATAACACATTTAATGTCATCAATTAACGACATGATTAAAATTAATTAATTTACAGCTGTTAGCTTTAAAAGCACCAATTAAATGTAAATATCTTGATTTTTTGTTGAGAAAACATTTTATAAAATTTTTTTTTTTAGTCATACAGGTATTTTTTTAATGTCATTTGATTGACAGCGTGAAGGAATGCAGTTGACACGTCGTCGATGAAACACGAAACGCATTCATCAAGTTATTTAATTAGTTCCTGTTCACGTGGAAAAGACATTTGACAAATCTTTTTAACAACAACATTTAACATACTTTTCGATTGGTTTTCATCAAATTCATATTAATCACACTTTAGCCAAAAAAAAAAAAAATGTCCTCAAAGAAAAAACACGGATAAAAAAAAATATTGGAAAGAGGTTGGTGAATTATTTTCCATATACTTCATTTCTTATATAAAATCTTACATGAATATTGCAAAAGAAAAAATTCTGTCGGGACCTCATTTATCACACTGAAAAAATATATATATATATATATATGAAGAAACCCGTATAACTCGAGACTTCTATTCTTACAATACCTTTTTTTTATAGCTAAAGTAGTAATTCATGCTTACGTGTCTACACCTTACGATTTTTCTTCTTCTTCTTTTATCCCTCACTGATAAATTGTCTTCTCTGGAACTGGCAATAAAAGAGGTTCTCAGCATCATTTCAGAACCTTGTGGTACTTTCCACACGAGTCTTCTTCTTTTTATTTTTTTTTAGATATATATACTTATAAATATATATATATATATACATATAAAGAAGGGGAGTCCATCGATTTGCCATTAAAAGCTAACGGGTGTAAAATGAAACCTAGAAGAGCTTCTGAATGAAATTCCGCGGAATCAACTTGGAACACTCGACTATTCAGTCCTCAATCTAAATCTTCCAATAATGGGACTGATTGGTTCGAAACCCCGTTCACTTTTATGAAGACAAATGACTACTTGGAAACATTCACTGTTGAGAGATTTGCTGATCACCCAGAAGGTGGATCAAGTTTTTCTTACGACACATACGTGTAAAAGAAAATGGTAAAAAAAGAAAAGTGCTTTTGGGAAGCCATTAAACATGACTTGACTTGCATTTCGAATACTTTTTCAATTTATTTTTTTACATTCTGTTTGACGTGAGTTTTAGTAACCGTTACGTCAGGATTTTAAAGTAACGTAATCCCTCGTTATCCGCGGGGGTTACGTTCTTGGAAAGTACCTCGTTACCAAAATTTTCAAGAAGACTGGGGTTCAATATATAAGAAGGGGTTATAGGGAAAATAATAAAAACTGCGTCAAATCCGTCTTAATGTTTCTTGGTCTTTTTACGCATGCGCTGGTAGCACGTTTTGAGTGTTTAAAGGTCATATTGGGTTAATTATATGTATTTTATAGCAGAATAATCTTCATTATGGTGTATAAAGTTGATAGGGTTGTTCTACATTCTATGAGTGAAAATATTATTTCTGCTTAAAATGACGCCGTTTCATATATAAAAGCCAGTTCTAACGCTTTAGGAATGTAGCACACGTGACCGTTTGGGTCCAATGCCATCCTGTTTTACTCTATTATTCAGTCCCTAATGACAAGTTTGCAGACAAGCTGGCACTCCCGGGTCATGTGATCGCTTCACTTCTAAAAAAAATCTGTTTATTACAACAACGACTCATGCTTTTGCACGGAGTAGTCTAATTTATTGTTTATCTCGTTATTTAGAGGCCATATTAGATTAATTGAATTGTATTGTATAATGAATCTTTTTATGCGACGTTCTGCACATGGATACAAAAATATATCGAAATTCTCATGAAAATGCAACACTCCAGTGCCACCTGTTCACCACCTTACAAAATCGCATAATAGCGAATGTTTGTCACACATAAGGAACATTTGGGAGGAGTTTTATAGTAGCAAATGCAAAGTGTTTCCCTCAATCTAGATCCCTGTTTTTCTCTTATTATATCTTTAAAACTAATGAACACAATTCACTAAAATTTGACACGGGGATACCTTGGTGTATGAGAAGCATGATGATCTCATAACAAGTGTTGGGAGTAGTCATACTAACCTCAATTTTCCTCCGAATGGTTTCTTGCAGTTCCACGAGCCCGTGGCTCGATGCAATACACGTTACCATTTCAGCATGGCGATTACTTTCAACAATTGCTATGAGATCATAGTGCTTTTCACACGCCAAGGTATTTCCTTGTTAGATTTGACTGAATTTACGTCCGTTAGTTTGAAAGTTGAATTATTCAATAAATAAAATTTTTCTGTGATGTCACTACAATGTTTCTACTGGATAGTACTGTACTACAATCTATGGTGAAAATATTATCTATGGAGAAAGCAACGCCATCTAGTAAAATGAAATGTAAACTAACGTTGGCACTAAATTCAATTTATATACCGGTACTTTACCATTTATAATCTCCTATATACAGTATATAAAAGTCAAACGGGTTTTTTAGTATTGTTACTAAGGATTTCGAGAACTGTTCAACCGATTTCTAAGTTGTTGTTTTTTTTTTGGTATGTGGCTTATGAAATCGTCTTTGTTCAAGGATATAATCGTTCTGGATAACCATGAGTAGATTTCTGTAAATTAATAGTTTATCAGTTATCTGGGAAGAATAACTATTAGAGAAAAGATTTCATTCTAATTTGCTTATGTTTGTTACCATATATGAAAAAATCATTCAGGTGTCAACTGTGGTTCCAGAATAGTGGGCGAAGCCACGGGGGCATTGCTAGTTTTTAATATAATTTCTGACAATAAAAAAAGTATCCACTGATTTATACAAAACGAATAGAAAATTCACGAATGACGAGGAATAACTGTATACAATAGACGGTGCCTTATTGAACAAATTTCTAGTGGTTTAATATGGCAGTCAAACAATGTGTCTGCAAAGTATCACTTTGCTAGTTCGTTTGTCATCATAATTAACCAAACACGACTTCATTTATCATCGAGAATTTTCTTGAGATAGAACCATCGTTACTCAAACGCAGCCATGCATGTTTGGGTTAGTACGTGAGGTTTGATTTACTTGAAGGTTTCTCTTTACTGTAAGTGGACTCATAAACAAAATCTCAATTTGCATTCTTGTCCAACGAAAAATCTTGTCATAAATTTTTGAACAAGTTTTGTTTTTTTGCTCAAAAGTTTTGAATAAAAACTTAAAAAAAAAACATCAACACTAAACACACTATCCAAAGCACATTCGTTATTTACTCTTTTTTTTCGAGTGTCCAAAATAAGAAATGATAGAATATATTATCATTTGTTTTTAGCTTTATCTCTATTTTTTTATATTTGTACATTTTTTATAATGGCAAAAAAATTGGTTAGTTTGTAAAAATATGATGAATAATGGTAAGTGCAATGATGCACAAGAACTTTTCCCTCCCCTTTTAATTTTTTTTTATGTTATATATATTTTTTCATTTAATATAATAATCTTTTTTTTGACACGGTGTGTCAATATATTGATTTTGATGGATGAGAAGAAATGTATCAGTCGATTGACCTGCAAACAAAAAACAAAATTGATGGATGGTTTCTTCTGTCAACTTGGTTATCACTAAAATTCCGGGACATTTCCAACGAAAGATGATTAGATACATAATGGTATATAATTAAACTTAACACGATCCCACGCAAGATGTTTTTTCACTAAGTAACTAAAGACATTTTTTAAAT
This sequence comes from Cryptops parisi, assembly GCA_034695005.1. Lineage (NCBI taxonomy): Eukaryota > Metazoa > Arthropoda > Chilopoda > Scolopendromorpha > Cryptopidae > Cryptops > Cryptops parisi. Next base: position 12,849 of record JAQIWH010002796.1, on the reverse strand, counting down.
TTTTGGACAGTTTTTTAACGTGACGTGGTTTAACCAAAATTTCTAACGATTTGAAACAAACGAGTAGAACGATATTTTTGTCGACTTGCTGTGTTTACTGTTTATTCGGATTCACAACAATTAGTGCTTGTCGCATAAACTATGCGTAGTTTACTACATCGTATACTGAGTTGTTTAACAGTGGCAACAATGACTGGTTACTCAGATGAACTATATGTAGTGAACCATACATAACATGTAGATGTACATATCAAGATATGCACAATATGTACATATGCAAGATATGTACACATTGACATGTACATGTCAATTTCTTCGAAATGACACGCCATGAATACGTCAAAATTCAATAGAATAAAATATCACACGGTTAATGGTCTATGTTAAAAATTTCATCTCTGTAGGTCTTCGAAGACCGATAAAAAAACGAGCTCAAAGAGGGCCAAGCATGACAACACCAAGTGAACTCAAATAAAAGGTTGTAATAAAAAAAGTTGTTTACTCTTCAAAAATTTTTCCGATTTATTGAAAATCATCCTAAGCTGGTTTCACAATATCAATTCTTCAGGTTTCCAAATCTTTAGGGAAATATTGGAAAAAAAATTCAGTTTTTGAATGTCTAAGATAATTTGAAAAAACAAAATTGTTAAATTTCGTACTACTTGTATCAGTTTTTAATATTCCGAATTTTCTAAGAAGTATTTTAATATTTTAATAATTTTCTTATCGTCTGACACACGCGGCTTTTTAAAAACATTTTCTGATATTTTAATTTGGGAAATCTCGTATTATCGAATTTTGTTTAAAATTTGGAAATCTGAAAAATTGATGCAGTGGTGAGAAATACTTCTCAAAGTTTTCCAATTTTTCGTATAAAGATTCGCAAATTCTGAAAATTTGATACAATTAACATTATGAATTTTCAGAATTATCAATTTTTCGGAAGTTGTTCGACAAATTTCGTAAAGAACTCTTGACACACGCAATTTTAGGTATGCGAATTTGAACAATTTGTTGACCAATTTTGTGACGTCAGATTTTTGCCAACCATTCATTTTTCATTGGTTTGGGAAGCAGCTAACGTTGTCAACAAATTTTCCATACTTAAAGTTGTCATACCTAAAAATTGCGTGTGTCAGGAGGCCTTAAAATAATAATTTTTTTAATTATTCGGAATATCATCTTCAATTTGAACTTTACAAGCTTTCATTTAACATGTTTTGATCGTTGTTTGTGTGTGTACGCGCTTCAGCATTTTTGCGGTTTATTTTCACCAACTTCCCGATATTCTAGAAAGCTTAAATTTGAAACGTTCACACAGCCTGCAAAACATTAAATTCTATAAAATTTTGACGGATCGATGTCGTGTCAAATTTCGAGAAAATGGCACGTGAAAGTAACGTTTTTCTCGTAGAGTGTTGCTGATGCTAACAACCACATACCTTATTTCAAGCATTGTTGAGGCAAATCTGGCGTTGTTATGAATCAACATACATATATTACACATATACATAGTAATAAATATAGTTTACCACATACAGTTTATCTGCATTCAAAATTTGGTTTGAAAATAAAACCACAGTTTCAAGCTAAGTTAACAAGTTGTACGTTTTTGTCCTATTTATTATTAAAGTTATTTTCACAATGTCTTTAAGTTTCATTGTTTTTAAATGTTTTGTTGGTTACCTAACTACTTTAAAACGTTTCTTTATCTACGTTTCTTCTGAACATTTGGATCGGAATTTTGAGAATGTCACCTTGGGCTGTTTTAAGTTGTCATTGTGAATAAGGGTTTCCAACATGCATAATTCACATTGCCTCATGGCATGGGGGTATTATTCCGGATTGATGATCTTATTAGCCATTGCTTCTTGACTGCTAGGGAAATAAAAGACACCCTTTACTAATCTTGGCCCCAAGACAACAGTAGGAGAAAAAAGGGAAATCATTTCGTGAATTTCAATAAGACACTATCTTTTACCCAAACAAACGACATTTTTTTTTTGTGAAACCATTTTTTCCCCTCTTTTGGTTGGAAATTTCAACTTTATCCCCCAGATTCTTTATCTTGCGGGAGATAAACTTTTTTTTTTTTAAATGGGAGAATCAATTCTCATTTGTCACGCAAAACCAAACAATCGTGTTGAACGCATTTAGGTTTACTTGTATTGTTTTTTGTTGTTTGTTTGGTGTTATTACGATTGAAAATGCTTTTTAATTGTACTCTTTATATAGCCGACTGTCATGTACAGATATACTGTATGTACATACATAACGCTAAATAATAATTTTTTGATTTATGCGAATTAAGACTTATGCAATCTCTGAGTAACTTCGAAATTCAATTTATATTCGTGTTTTGAGTGATTCGATTCTTATATTTTTTTACGTTTTGATTTTATGCGAATTTTGATTAATGCGAATTTAGATTTATGCGAAATTAAAATTATGCGATTGTTCATTAATTTGATATTTGATTTAGGCGAGTTTTGAGTGATTTTATTTTTTATTCTCGCAATTTTCGATTTATTTATATAAGCGATTTTTTTTTTACATAGGACATTGGCGTTTTTTTGGTACATTGGATTATCTTCAATAATAAAAGAGTAGGGTGTGCCTGCTTACCAGCATCACAGTTTTTGAAAATGCCGAAATCGATACTCTAATTGTAACAAATATTACGAACTAAACAATAAATAACTGTAAACGAATGTTGCGAAGCAACATACTGTAAGTCAAAACAACGAATTTCAAAAAAATCTCCATCATCTTTGATGGGCTATTGACTAGTCTCCGATAATAAAAGACTAGAGCGTGTCTCCTCACCAGTTATGGAAGCGCCACTGTGTGTGGAAATGTCAAAATCGATACTCTAACTGTAACGAATGTTGCGAAGCAACATAAGTCAAAACAACGAATTGTCTAATAAATACAACAAAAAATTCCCGTCATTTTTAATGAGCTATTTACTAGTACACTATATTCTCATTGATGGCAGTATACGTTTAATCTGCAGGTCACTCATTCACAAACTCACAAGCAAAGCTAATATGGTATAAAGAATAAAAAAAGCCTCACATTTTGTGTGTGGCAATTTGAGCAATTCGTGGAGAACTGTGATGTCAGATTTCTTCCTCAAACTAATGAAACCTGGTTGCCAAGAGGCTGACATCACAGTTGTTCACAGATTGCACGAGTTGCGATACCTAAGATTAATGTTTTAAAATTGCGTGTGTCGGCAAGCCTAAGAGTTTTATTTTACATTGCTTTTTTATGTTCATGTATTTTGATTTGTAAGAATTTTGTGTATGTTTGCCGTTTGTGCTCGAGGCTTATGTGACTATCATCATCATCATCATTATCGATTGGTCCGGTGAAACGAACCGAATGCGACTGCCATTAATCATGTAAGAATGATTATCTTCAACATCCATCAGGATGAAAGTTTGGCAACCCAACTTAGGCTAGTATTGGGGAATCTTTTCTTATCGATAATTGGGTTCGATATATGCTGTTTCAGTATAATATATTATACGATTTTATGCGGTGGTTCGCAAGTGACTGAACGTTTACGTTTTGTTTCCATGAGATTTTCCCGTTATTATTATCTTCATAAATTAGCTTCACTTGTGGGTTTGTGAGTGAGCAAGCTGGAAATTGAAAGTATACTGCCATTTACAGTCGTGTATTTTTTTTATTTATTTTTCATTTTTATTTTGTTATTTTTCAATGGAACGATCCGGAGGGATCACTAAAATTGTATGTGATACATATTGAAATATTATACAAATGATTCAAAATGAGAATATACCGTATAGTCCAATGTATACAAAAAAGCATAAAACAAGAACCGTATAAGTTCTTCGCGTAAATCAAAAACCTCACAAGTTCCAATGAAAAACAAAATTGCATGTATAATTACTGTAAATAGATCGCAAATTGCAGAAACCAAAATTACTCAAAATTCGTATAAATTAAATATTCAACAATCCCATAAATCAAAATTCGCATTAATCAACATTGCATCAATCGAAACGTGCAGAAATAAAAAATGAAATTACTCAAAACACGCATAAATTGAATATTGAATTACTCCAAGATTTCATAGATTTTTAATTCGCATAAATCGAAACATACAGAAATCAAAAATGAAATGGCCTAGTTTGCATTGCAATTTATAACGTTGTCCTCTAAATGTGTGTCTTACGAAAACCGAATTTATAAACTAAATAAACAAAGACGTTTATTTTCGATATCGAATAATATAACCAATTTTTTTAATGGTCTTTTCACTGTAATTAGTAATTTACGTAAACTACACATCCCCTTTTCTTGGCAAACCGGAACCGTATCATGGTTGACAAGGTAATTTGGTCGCGTGTGTTTAATTGGTAATCACGGTATGTTGCTTGTTTTTGCGACTTAATTAAGATGATAATACAAGAGCATGGGAACAAGAACATGTTTGGACATTTGTTCAGTGACGTTGGGTAAAGGGACATTTTATTAGCTCCAAGTGAAAACTATTCCAAATAAAGATTGCAACTTTAGGTTAGGTTTAACTTTTTATCAAGCTAAACCAGAAATGGGTTTCCTTTTTTTATTTGCCTCTCTCGTTTCATATGTTGCCATTAGCAGTATATACTCCCCAGGGTGAAAGTTTCCTCGTTTCACTTTTTTTTCTTCTTCTTCATCCTTTTCCTCTATTGGTCCTACAGGTCCATCGTTCCCCGGATGCCACTTAATCTGAAGTAATTGTCACCTTCGGCCACTTGCTTTTCACTTTTTCGTTCTCTCTTGGAATTATATCGTAATCTCATCCACTATCTTTCAATGTCCGTGTGTCTTTCGTTCACGTAGTTGAACGAAGGACATCTTTTTTTTTATCCGTTATTCTCATAGGGGTATTAAGAGCTAATAATATAAACTATATGTTGGGTATATACAGGGCGTACAACAAATTATCTTTCCCATTTCGTTTCTTAATAACACAAAAACAAAGACAGTTAGAATGAAACAGTTTTGCATATTATGTTGTTCACCATCTGTGAAAGTTATTTTTTTGTGGGGGGGATGGTCATAAAAAGCTGAAAATTAATGAAAATTGGGTTCCCTCAAGAGAAATCTTAATGCGTTGCAAGGTATATCGAGTCAAAATCTGTTCCTTTTTTGCCTGTAACTTCCGTTTTTACCGGTCGATTTTCGATCTGTTTGATTCTTCGGCATTATTTCGTGAATATCTTCGTCTTTCTAAATCACATATTGGGTGTTGGATGCATATTAAAGAAATTAATAATTGGATAACTTTGAAAATGACATCGGAGGTCACTTTCGGTAATGTCATTGAATAGCCCATGTCCAATATACTGTACATCACAATAGTTTTATCAGAATTTTCATATCATTAATGGTTTTCGCGATATTTAGCTGTGACCAGACTTTTGCCTCACCCTCTATATTTTAATATATCAAAATATATATCCCAACATATATTTAAATATATGCAAAAGGGAATGTCTTATGACAAAAATAAAATATAATATCACCCAAGAGGGTATTCGTGCCCCCACGTTATGTCGATTTGCAGGGATTGGATTGGATTTTTTCGAGGGAAGGAAGTTATGGATTTACAAAGAAAATTACTTTACACATTAATGACGGGCTCCGGGCAAATACAGGGTATCCCAGCCAAGGCTTACCGAATTTATAACCCTTAAAGCTAATGTAATGAAAATTAAGAGTTTTGGATATAATAAAATGTCGAGGGGCATCTTTCGAATGGGGCTATTTTAATTGCCCTTGAAATTAATTTCTAAAGCATTGTTAAATTTTACACAATGTAGGTATCAAGTCATATTTAGAAAATTGTACGCTCATATAGTCAGATGCTACTGTCGTTTCATTTATTTTCAACAATCCAACTGAGAAAAAAGTAGAAACAATCCAACGAGAAACAGAACTGAGTTTAGTTTGATGTAAAAATTTCATTTTTTGGAATTTGGAAAAAAAGTGTGGCTTATCATTATATTGCCTGGAGTTCTTCATATATGTTCAGAGAGTCTTTGAACTTTTGCTAGTGTTGTATACCATTATATTAGACTTTTCTAAGAAATTGAAAAGTTTTTCTTTTTTGCAGTATTTCTATACCTAATAGGCTTCATCGGCATATGACTTTCTTCAAACAGTATTTCTATAGGCTTCATCGGCATATGACAACAAACTATTCTCTTTACCAACACTTAAATTCATTCTCTTAAAAATAGTCTTTTATTGTCGAAGAAAATGCATTTAGCTACAATGTAATTTGCCTTTCTAATGACAAGCAAAATTTTAATTACTTTTAGTTGTTTTTTTGTTAAACATTGCATAAAGGTTTTGGTTTTTGTCTTTGTTTTAAAGCACTATGTTTTTTCCGTGTGTGTTTTTTTGTTTTTTTACACTTTTCTTTTCAATTATTGTTGGTTGATGAAATTTCTCAACTTTTGTGATAAAAGCATTCTACAGTAAGTGCGTTTTCACACTGAAAAGTTTTTTTAAAAAAAAAAAGTTTTTTTCGCGATTTTGCGATTTTGGTTTAAAATTTATTTTTTTGAACTAGAAATTCATTGAAAACATGTCAACTTAGCTCGAAGCGTAAAATTTAATCAATTTTTTTTTTTAATTTATATTTTTTAAATTTATATTTTGGCAAAATATCCATTAATGTATTTAACAGACATCGATCGCAAAAAAAATTGTTCTTTAATTTTTAATTATTTTTTTTTTTTATTAATATATTAACGCATTTAAAGTTTTTTTATTCTGTGGAAAATTGGATTCAAAATGAAAAAATGTTCTTGCAAATTTACAAATGGATAAAAAAAACAGTTCACCTTAAGAAGGAATGTTTCGAATTGGCTTAATGCAATTTAGGTTTTTCCTGATAGTAGTTTGTAGTAGTTAATGCATCTGATTAAATTTTCACTTTGTTTGGGTTTAAGCAATTTACCACTAGTTTTCTTGTAATTTAATATTCTGAAGTAATTACTTCAGGAACTGTTTTCCGAATAACCATTAAATATAATATTAGTATTGTAGCGTTTTTATATACACTGATATTTATACGTTTACAGAACATGTTTCGGGGTATAAATTGTCCGTTAGTTTTTTGTGTATGTTGTTGAATTAAATATCTATCTATATAATTGGTGAGTTTCTCTGTGTGTGTGTGTGTGTCCGTCAGGTCTATACATTCCTAAACGTAATGCTCTTGCGATACTAAATTACTACACAACGTTCTGCTGCAAATTTCCAAATAAACACAATCATTTTCAAATGTTGTGTCAATTCCGAGATATGAACATTTGAAGTCCAACATTTTGTCATTGAGTGGTTATGTGGATGATTATTACATGGACGTGGCCTAGTAGCTACTTAAGGGTTTATCCACGTCAAAAGCAACATTATTTGTTGTGGGGAAATAGAGCTTGAAAGTCGAATAACTTGAAAGTTGGACCATTTCCTGGAACGGGTTATGTTTGAAGTTTGATGGTTCACTATGTATCAGTATCAAAACAGTTTTTTTATTTTGTATAATTGTGATATTAATTAAATTTATGTTTAAATTACCGGTTTTTATTATTAAAAGCCGGTTTCCTGGTCGCTACATTGCTCATTGTCAACAGATTTTTTAATTGTTGAATTCAATGTGCTAAAATCCACATGTTTTTCGAGCATTTATATACAAGAAGTATAAAACAATATTCAAATTTCAACTGGAAGAATAATTTTGTTCCAGTTTTTATTACTCAAACGCTCCTAATTTGGACTGGTAAATAAGTGACCATTTACTGTCTGTAACGTAAGTGACCGGTATTTTATTATTTTTAAACATGGCGCATTTTAAATACCTCAACAACATATCTTTGAGCATCAAGACCCTTTATCTAAATTGACATGAAGTTTTTTTTTTCAAATCATGAAAACAGAACAGGAATAAAATTGAAAGTTCAATCTCTATAAAAGTACTGTTACATTTTCATGTACTGGTACAGTAACGTAAGTGAACGTTGTATTTTATTTTTTATTCATCATTTACAATGAATAAATGTATTCAACTTCGTTGAAAAAAATAAATATGACTTTCATTAGTCTCTAAGGGACATTTTAAACTGAGGTAAAACTAGTAAATTACTGTGAAATTACAATTGAAGTGTTTTACATTTTTCTGAATGCAACGTAAATAACCGTGGAATCACCCTTAACAACAAACAACGTTATGTCACGATGTTTTGAATCAATCGTTATGAACACCTTGTATAAACCCAGATAATGTTTCAACAATAGCCAGATTCCACGGCATGAAAACAAAAAATCACGTGCGAAGCATGGGTTTTGCGAACAGTTTATGACGAGGGATAACCCGTGCTGTAGCACGTGACGTGAGGGCGCATTCTGATCTGGGCTTTTCCTTATGTTTGTGTACACTCGTTATGTATGAGTGATGTAATTTTCCTTGTGTGTTGTTGTCATGGAAAAATTCTTATCACGGACAGACAGAGAGACAGACACTTGCCTTTTATATAGTTTAATTTACGTTTTGTTAAAAGTAAAGCGAATACATCTACATCTGAAACAGTTGTTTAAATAGTAACTATTAATGAAGATTGGAAATTCTGAAGCATGTCTTTCATATCGTTTTGTAAAGCGTCATGTATGTCGTCTGTATATTCTGTAAACACTTGTTCTGTAAACAGTAGCTTGTAAAAACACTTATTTGTCTTCCAGGTAAAAAAAAAACAACAACTGAATTTTCTGTTCATTAGTCAACTTGCTCATTTACTTCCACCACTTAATCGTCGTCTTCTTCAGTTAAGTTCCTTCGCTTTTTTTTCCCTCCTTAGTTGTTCTATTTTCCACGTTGTTAGTGCTCGAGAAGTAATTTGGTTCCGTAAACGCCTACGTGTTTAGTTTTGGTAATTCGCGAGACAACAACTTTTTGGTCAAAAACAAATGACGTGGTTGAGTTGACGGTTTGCTGTTTTCTTGGGTCTTTAGTTCTTTTTTTTCCCTTCAGTCTTCGCCTCTTGTGTTCTACTCTAATTGTGTGTCGCACCCAAGTTGGCAATGTCCTCATAACAGTCAAGCGTTTTGGACGTCGACCCTACTTGTCTTTGGTGGTTTGGAAAATGCTCTTTTGGTGGCTTTTTGGCAAAGTCTTAACGGCCACACTCACTTTAGGTTTCTTCTTCGTCTTGTTCTGGTACTAGAAGCGTTGTTCATAACGTTATAAGGGCCAATGTGGATAAACCACCCGCTTTGTTTGTGTGTGAAAAAAAGGGGGGGCTTCTACTTCTGGTTTCTTTCTCCTTTTTTATTTTTCTTTCTTTCACTTTGTCTCTTCGTTCCTGGTTCAATATTAGGCGCCATTATTCTGTTGGAAAAGAACAAACTCAGGATTGAGAACGTCGTTGGCGTTCATGACAGGAACAAGAAAGGGGAAGTGCACATTCTTAATCCTTTGTCAGCAGGATGTCGGTTTCTCACGCAAGCTGTAATGCTTAGGGTTTCTTTTTTTATTATTATTTCTACCATTTTTTTGTCAGTTTATCTTTTGTCTTTTTATTCTTCGTCTTCTTCCAAACATTCAAAAATTTTATAGACGTTTTGGGAATTGCTGATTTTTTTTCTTGTTGTCCGTTGTTGTCTTAAGTTTGTTTTCTTTTCAAAGATTTTTGAAATAAATTTAGTTCCAACTTATTAACTTGGCTGTGCTGTACTTTAGAACTATCACTAGTAATAGTATTAATAATAGAAATTATTAGTATTATTTAATTTGGTTACCTTATTTGTACTATTTTGGTTATCATATCAGGCCTATTTAAATTTCATTTTAGGCCTTTTTTGTGGTTAGGCGAAAATGATAATCGGTCACCATATTTGGTTACAATATTAAACCAATTTTAGGTTCCAGTACTTATTTCGGTAATCATAAGTGAGTATTATTGTTACACTCTACATTAACTTCATTCGTGAGTGAGCGAACTGAGAATTGAACGTAAGTTATACTACCATCTATAGTTGTCTATGAGAATATAGTTTTATAGTGCAATGTATCAAAAAAGCACAGAAAACGAGAATTGCATTAATCAAAAACTGCATAGTCCATTGTAAAATAAAATTGCATAAATATATAAAATCTTGCAGATATAATAAAATGGATTACTCAACAATCGCATAAATTTAATTTCGCATAAATGGAGACGTGCAAAAAATGGAATTACTTAAAACACGCACAAATTGAATATCAAATTACTGAAAAATTGCATAAATTTTAATTTGCACAAATCGAAACATTGACAAATCAAAAATAATTGTTTATATTATTATGTACATACAATATACAGTATCTATATGTGGCAGTATATAATTAGTATGCATAAGAAGCATTTTTAATGTACTTGTATTTAGTTTAGGCTCAAATCTAATTCCGGTCGCCATATGAACATTTGACTCAGTTAAACGTCACAGTCTGCTTTCCAAATTGAGAGGGTATGGTTTAAATAAGTTACTAGTAATTTTGGAAAATTACTTTAAGGAAATAAATTAGTTTGTACAAGTGGGGCAAGTTAGATCTGAACTTAGGGGGATTAATTGTGGTGTATCACATGGGTCAACTCTCGGGCCTTAGCTTTTTAACCTATTAATCGATGATCTTCCTGAGCATGTCAATGATGGCAGGATGATAATGTATGCAGATGATGTAATGATTATAATTCATGATAAAAATTTTGATTTGCTTTTGAGTAGGATGGCTGTACTTCTTGATCAATTTAACCTCTAGTTACTTAATAAAATAAAATGAAACTGAGCATAAAAAATGAAATATATTTTGTTTAAGTTTAGAAACAAAATTATTCCTCAAGTTCCTCAATAGTAAATGTGTGTGTGATAATAGTTGTTCGGGGATCTTGTTGTAGACTAAAGTCCATTTTGATGATCCAGAAACACTTTCTAAGAATCCTATTGGGTTTATCTCGCCGTGAGAGTGCTTTGATCGAATTTGTCAAATTTGTTCGATCGAATTAGCAGTTGCTTTTCTACATAACTTTCAAAATGCTGAGTTGCCTATCGAATTGATGGATGGTGTATCAGGGGATCCTTAGAACCTCGAATGTGAATGCTCATTTTACAGGTTACATGGCTCCAAGCTTAACCACTGGATATGCCCAAAGTTCAATGGTGTTTAGAGGCATTCCAATTTGGAACAAATTAACTGTGCTGGAAAGAACCTGGTCACATACTGGCTTTCTGTCTTTGGTTAAGCAAAAATTGCTGCTGGGTGAAAAATACCTTGGATCTGTTTTTAATTTGAGTTGAGTTCAGTTTTGTCAATTTCTTTGTTTGTTTTTGTTTTGTTTTATATTTTTTTGATTGATTGTTCATACTAATGCTTGTTTACTATCGTTCGTAAGTATTGCATGGATGCAAACCTGGGTCAATAAGGGAAACTCAAGCTTGATTGGCTTATTTCTTTTATTTGAGCTGTATTAGTTCTAGGCAGTAGAATAAAATTTAATAAAAAACATTATTAGGTTTAATTTGTTTACCTTAGTTGTTTATCATTTTGGACAGTTTATTACCATATTAGGTTATTATATTAGGTTTTTTTTGTTGCCATATTTGGTTATTACGTTAGGTCCATTTTGGTTAGTGATTACTAGTGCATAAGGTGCTGTAAAGGTGTTGGTTTTACCGGTACCGGTGTTGGTTTTAAATCATCCTATTATTACAGAAGAGAAATAATATATTTCTCTTCTGTAATAATAGGATGATTTGCTATGTTTACAAGCTTATGGCTAATCTAGTGTAATCTAATTTGTTTGTTAAACTAGAGGGGGGGAGGGGTAACTTGATGATCTACAAGAGTTTATCCTTGTAAGTCAGCAGAGCTTTGGAAAAGTCCTCAGACACACAAGTTTCGAAAAACGGGCATCGGGTGATACAAAGTTGAAAACAAGTTGGTGGTTGGCGAGACAGATCGATACCAACTTGGCCAATTAATGAGTCCTGGGAGAGAACCACGTTTCTGGAAATGTCCATGAATGCCAATTTGGCGAACCATTTGGGAAATGTCCCCACTCTTCTCACTTTAGCTTTTCATCTGGAAAGGCCATCTTTCATTAACTTTTTAACCTTTGCGTTTAACCCCTACGTTATAACATACGTGACGATAAAGTTGGCTGCATAACAAAACTTTGCAGTGTAGTAATTGTTAGTTTTTTTTGATATTTTTTTTTTGTAATGAGGGGTGAAGTTTTTTTTTTCACCATAAATAAACATCTTTATAAAAATACCAAAAAATGTTCTCTATCATCGTTAATCGAGGGTATGCCGAAACATTGGTTAGCTACTTGAAGTATTGACCATTGAGTGTTTTGTTATCATTATAACAAACTACAAACTCGATTATCCGAATGTGATGGGACTAAGCTTATTTCGTATAAACAAAAATTTGGATTATCCGTAATTCCAATGTATATGCCCGGTTTGGTATTAAAAAGCCATCAACGTTTTACAAGTTAGAAAAAGTGAACATTTAATGAACAATATGTATGTACAGTATTAACTTCAGTAACAGTGATCTCTTTATGAGGCTTTAATAAAATCAATCAATCAACTTACCAAATCATTGGTTTAATAAATTATCCTTAGCTATTGTTAATGTCGATAATTTTTCGAAAAATGTATCGATTTTTATACTCTTTATATTTGCTTCACTTGTGATTGAGTTTATGAGCTGGGAATTTAACGTATCTACAGTTGTTATATCCATCTACAGTTGTTTCATCAGAATAATACTGCATAGTC
>JAQIWH010002795.1:0-22710 GCA_034695005.1 Cryptops parisi | reverse complement strand
CGAATGGCCAACTTGCAATGATTTTAGACATTACATAATATACAATCATTACATAACCACAAAAGAATGTATAGCTTATATTGATATTTAATTAATAAATCATTTCAACAAAAGTAAATGTTTTCCCTGATTTGTCATAGTTCAAATTAGTCATAGTTCTGCTTTTTCACAGTTCCGTTTCTTCGTAGTTCTGTTTTGTCACAGTTCTGTTTTGTCACTGTTCTGTTCTTTCGTCGTTCTGTTTCTTCATGTTCTTTTTTTATGTCTGTTTTACCATGTTCTGTTCTTTCCTGTTCTGTTATGTCATGTTTCGTTTAGTCATAGAACCTCCCAAAGTATGTAAGGCTTTTCGGATAAATTAAGAGAAGTTGTAAGAGTAGCTAAGAACTTTGCAGACAACATGGACCGGAAGTTCTCTCAAATCCCATCAACTGAGTCTGACGTGGAAACTAAGTGGTGCCTACTCAAAACAGGCATCATCAGTGCTGCAGATGAAAATTATAGCTTGAAACGCATTGGTGGGAGATCAGACAGGCACTGCACTCCTTGGTCACCAAGGAGTTGCAAGTGCTTGTTAATGGGAAGAAGAAAACCTATGAAATTCGGCCAGAAATGCTTCAAGCTCAAGTCCAAGTTCAAGTTCATGTTAGTGAAGCTTCATTGTCCCTGGTGGAGAAGTTCAAGTACCTCGAAGTATTGTTCTCTAGTGATGGAAGAGAAAACCGAAATGGCTGCGGTTGCTTCGAGTTTTTGCTTCACCAATGTTGGATTACGCTTTTTGAGAAATCTTCATCATTTGTCTGTAGGAGATCCGTTCTTTAACTTTTTTCCCCTCTTTGCTGCAAGATTGCTTACATACCTTAAGAACTGTTGTTTTTTGCGAAGCCTATATTGTGATGAGCTCGTTTTGCTGTAAACTCTCGTTTTGCTGTAAACTCTACATGTTTCTCTTCATCTTGTGTCATGAATGCTGGCGCAGGACCCGGTTTCACACTCATTTTTACAGTCTCATGCGCTCTTGTTTGAAGAGATTTTTAAGAGACACTTCGTAAGTTCGAGCTGCTTCCGGCATTAATATTTTCCTTTATTTTACTTTAGACTTTACACCTGTGTATGCCAACAACAACGCATTTTTATCCCATCTCTTCCTTTTCCCCTTTACTTGAAGCAAATAGAGACATTTTGCTGATGTTTTTGGCCGTAAATGAAGTTCTGAAACACAAATTATGCAATCGGTTTAAGTAGGCCTACACATTTTAAAAGGCACTAAAAATAGGCTAATAACAGCTAGGCTAAAGTAGCCTATGACTAGGCATAGGCGTATTACATCATAGCTCCCCAATAAGCACTATCTCAAGCAGTGTCATATTAAACCAGCGTACGGAATTTTATTGAAATTAAAATAAAAAATAAGTTCCATTTTGGCCTAGGCCTACTGTTAAAAACTAAACATCTTCAGTACTAGACTGCATTAAATAAATGTTTATAGAACAGAGTGATAAGCCACATTTTAAATTGAGGTGAGCACTTAGTCATTAATTTCTTATTAATTTAGGATAACACTATTCATTCAGCTGAGCCAGTCAGCCAAAACGTGGGCCTACGTTAGGCTACTGATTTGCCACCACACCATTATTACGTTTTTCACTAGCAGTCCTAAAACTGGCATGCTAGTTATTGGTGAAACACCGTGGCCAGAAACTGTTCAACACCAACCGGTATCAAGACCACTGTGGCGTGGCCAGTTTTAGATCTGTGATAATTGTGTCGTAATTTTAGTTTGAAGCCTTTATTTTGACTGTTACAAAATATTCCTGTACATAATGCAATAGCTGAATATTTATAGTTGCTTACCTTCATTCACGGTGATTTTGTTCACAGCTTTTAAATGCTTAAATGTGCAATTTTTTGCGTCTTTCTGGCCAGCATGCAGGTCATCAAGCACTATCCGAGATTGAAATTTGCATGTTTTGCAAGCTGTACAAATTGTCCTTGTATGGCAGAAAATCCAAGCTTTATTGTCAAAATGCTGATTTTATAACTGACTTCACACACTCCAGAGAATATTTTATAACAATACTGACAGCACTGAAACAAAACTGAAACTAGGAAAACAAAATAAACAACAAAGGCCACGACCAGTTTTAGGTCACTTTACCCTATCTTCAATCTTTAATTGAATATTGCATAATTTCTGAAGCAGCACCCTCAGGAATAAAAGTCACGAGCCGCTACTGCTTACTACGTATGTAACTTTTACTAACCTGAAAAAATTTGGAGGACAATGTAATAAAAATGTCCAAGTGTTAATTATTATTATTAACATGAGAAAGGGTGTGGCCGAGGGGAGAGACAAAAAGAAGGAAGGAATCAATGGAAAGACAGAGGAGACGAAGAAGAGACACGAGGATGAGCAGGTGCTAGCGATATGCAGGATCGGGATGCCTGTAGTAACTTCTTGGTAAGTCTAATGACTTTAATGTTTTACATTGTGTAAACATTTATTGAAGCCCAAGTGATCTAGAGCATCTTATGTGTTTAAGATGGACCAGGGAGCCAGACAATAAACACTTGGTAGTGGGAAACTACCTGTGACCAGCCTTTGCCATTAAGAAGAGATTAGTTTCCACTTAACGTTAGAATTCACAGTAAAGTATGGATGGAAGCAAACAAAGTCTCTTCATCATCAGCCAAACTGTCTGTGACATCTAGCATCGTCCATGAAGAAGAATGTGAAAGCGACAGAATTATGATACCGAGTTTAAAGGTGCGTCAAAATAAAGAACTCCTCTTTAAGCTTGCTGCTGTTCCTTGCGTGGAAACTTCCAGCAAGAAGTGTTACTACTGTGGGAGAGAAAGACTCTCCCTGAGAGTAAATGGCTACCAACTTGTAAGCTGTAAATCCCAGCTGATGTTGGCTATCACCAGGACTTGGGCTAATATTGTACTACATTGAGCTGTTTCTTTATGGAAGTGCCTCTGTTCTGCTGGCCACCGCTCACCACTTACAGTGTTTCAATTCAACTTCCAAGATTAAACTGAAGGTCCTAAGTGCAAGTATCCTAGCTATGCAACCATGGCTAGCTAACAAGTATCATGATGTAATTTTATCAATAAAGGCGTGTGCATATCTTGTTGTATAATTGCTTTACTAAAGAAGTGATTTAATAATGATCAATTTAATTAGTAAATTCATGGTTAGCTAACCAATAGGTTGAATAAATTATTTATTGACTCATCAGTCAATGAATAACGAGCCAAAGACTATTGCCCAAAAAACCTCAAGACAGGTAATAATACCGATTGGCATGAATGACACCACATTTTTATCAAAAAAGATGGGCAAATTCATGTGCTGCTAAAATGTACGGTACATAATTTGCACAACGCGATTTAAAAGGAAAGAACCCAACGTGAATGCCACCCAAGCCGTAGAAAAAAAAAATGGGAAACCCAGTAAGTTTTAACTTCATTAAAAAATATTGCCTTTGAAAAACTAGAGATTGTCCCACTAAAACACTAGCATACAATGACCCTCTCATAAGTCTTTGGGTTGTCACTGGAACCACACTCAAACCCTCTCCATCAGTCATTGTCCTTTTTGAATTGGCATCTATGCAAAGCCTTCTTCATTTCTCAATTCTCGCATGCAACGATTGCTTGGACTATTTTTTTATTTCTCTATGGCTATGGCTTGGACGGCCAGCACAATGGAATTCCCCCTTTTTGATTACGTGGTGTAAAACGTGCACATTCTAGCAGGACTGGCTTATCTTTTTTTTTGTTAGGAATGTGGCGTTATTCATGCCAATCGGCATTATTACTTGTCTTGTAGTTTTTCCACAATAGCTTTCGGCTCATTATTTAATGACTGACCTAATATCACTAGTTACTTGTTTTCTAGTATCTTACAAAGTGATGCCATTAAGGTGTTAGTAAGTTTATTACTTTACTCTTACTACATCTAGGATGTACCCAAAATACATTTAGGATGTACGGAAAAGATACGGAATTAGCTATCAAATTGTCATTGTGGTAAATTGGAAGAAGTTTTAAGGAAGAAATTTTTTGATTTTGTTGTTACTACAAGAAAATCAAATTGATAGTAACGAGATAGACTTTCTCAGATCCCAGGTGCCTCATTGTATTGCTTGATTGTGGCATTATTATTCTTTAGTTATTATTTGAATGCAAAATAAAAAAATCTTTGTTTTTGTACTAAGGTTTCTGTGTCACCATTTCACATAGAGTAAATAATAGATGGGGTAGTAGCAGAGAAGCTTAATAAGGAGTAATAATGGTGTGAAGATTTTTGTAGCTGCTTCCCATTGCTTTCAGTATATAGCAGAATTTGTGAAGGGTATTGTGCCCCTATTTCCACTTCTTCCTCCATTGCCACAGCAACTGGACGATCTGAAACCATGCATTTCTAATGCGTTGACATTTGATAATGGAGAACTGCTGGGATGCATCTTAACAAACCATTTTACAATAACATCTGCCGGGTCACCACTACACCAGCAATACTCACATCATAATGTGCATGTAAATTTGAGACAGTTATTATGTCTGATCCTATTATAACATTTGTAAATGTTAATGAATTTTAAGATTAAACTAACTTTACTTTTGCACCAATACTTTTGAATAACCCTGTATTTGTAAGTTTAAAGTGTGTTCCATAAATATAAAAGCATATGACAAAGTCGTGTTTATTGCACAACTAATAAACACACTTGCGTAAATCTTGGTCCCCCTTTTATTTGCATCCTGTTATCTACTATTGTAATAGTAGTCACGTTCCTTCATTATTAGGAGACTTTTTTCACAATGAACTTTACTAATGTGGAACTTGAGCTATCCCAAAAATATAAAGGCAGGTACTATTGTTTGACAGTACTGTGCAAAACCAGTAATGTTAAGTCATGATACCTGACCATTAGAGTATTGTTCACACCTATACTGATTATTTCACATGGAAAAGTCTGTCAACTACTGAACAACTAGTGTGACTCGTCTATTGCAGCACCCCCTGTCTCACCCGATATAAATTGTACTAGCTTTAAACTCGTCAAATTGATGGGAAGTTCATTAAAAAAAATAAAAGTTTATTCATACGAAAGTATGAACGATGAATCAACGGTGTTTTTCAAGGATGCAAAAATGCAAAAATTTTCAAGGTGATGAATCAAGTGAACAATAAGAACACAAATGATTCAAAAAGTTCGAATACCACGTGTTATAAACAGGAAGTGAAGGAAGCTCCCAACGTACAAAACGTTTTGATGTTGCAACAAAGCAACACAAACAATGAGTGTCATACTAAGTTTGTCAGACAAAGCAGTTATATAGCCAATGACAGGCAAGACAGATACATCTTGTCGAATTATTATTTAAGACAGTATGTAAATATATTTATTTAAATTATTTATTTATTTATTTATTTATTTATACTTGTATAAGATATTTAATATTATCTCTACCAATATTTTTGAAAGTTTGTTGTGTGTCCGCTTATACACAGCCACAATTTACATCCAAATCTCATCACATTTGACAGGGATACTTCTAATACAAAACCTAGGTCAACTGAAATTTATTTTTTTTAAAATTGGATCAATAATTCGTTAAAAAACATAATTAAAACCCAATTTAAATAAATTAGGTTTATGACCACCAAGTAGCAACATTTTTAGAGGCCACATAAAGGATTAAAGTGTGACATTTTTGGACAAAGGAAAAAGTCATACAGCTTAAAGTAGGTCAACCAGAACTTGTTTGAGCGCAATTTTTAAATTCTCCTTCTACTAATGCTTTGCAAACGACGGGAAAATTGTTTACTATCAGGCTCTAACTGAGAAAAAAATATAACTATTTCGAAACCGAGCAAAGCCGAGTAGAGCAGCTAGTTATCAATAATAAATAGCTTAGATCTTCATTTTTGTTTATTTACTGTATCTGCATTCCAATGTTGTAAAACGCTGTAGAACGCAATGTTGTAGAGTCACTGACCACCTGCGTGTTTGCTGCCCATTAGTCAGCCCATCGAGTGACGTTCTCAACACGTAATGAGCAGAACATAACCGTTGAGAGGTAAGGAACAAATCGAAATAATCTGACCCCCCACCACCACCACTAGACATGCTCACAGTAAAAACTACAAGGACAATTTTTTGTCCCATGTTTTTCCCTTCCCTGGGGGGGGGGGCCCAGGGAAGGAAGATACATGAAACAAAAAATTAAATGAAATAAAAATAAATAAAAATGTGGATGGAGTTGTGATGATAAAATAAAATGAAATACAAAATAATAATAAATAAATAATTAATAATAATAAATAAAATAAAGGATAAGAATGGGGATGGGGATGATCAGTTTTGGTGATGCCCAGGTTTCACTGGTAATGATGCTCGGGACACGCAAGCCGCCTCAACACGGCAAAGTGTCAATCAAAAGGAGGCATTTAAATTTTTGAACTCAGCATACTATCATGGGCTTCATTAGATAAAGCATAGATTTTTGGCTCCTACAGATGTTCATTGTGCGTATCACAAGTGACATGGTACACATCAATGCAATATTTCAGTTCTGCCCACACTCAGCAATACGGCAATACTAATGGTGTGCACTGCACTAATGATGAAAGTCTTAAAGTGTTTTTCTCAGTCGAATTGCTTGAAAACACGTGTTTTGCAGCGAGTACAGCACATTTCCAATGAAACACGTTTCAAAACAAGCTAATCAAATAATAACCGAATTTTTGCTTTGTTTTTGATCAAGTTGTTTGACAAAATGCATTTTGCACCTACTTCAGCATTTTACGGTATTTCAGGAGCAATGCAATGCACTACATTTACCGCAGGCAGTGTAAAATATAACTCTAAGAGTTTCTTTGTGTCAAGATAAAATTTACCGCCACCATGTACAAAATTTTAAAAACTCCAAAGATCATTTTAACTAACCCTGTATGTGTACTATAAGTATACTAGTAAATAGCCCGTCAAAAAGGATGAGAAAGATATTTATTCATTTAACTCATATTGCTGTGTATTATTCGCTACAGTTGGAGTATTCATTTTTTATTTCGGAATTTTCACACATGGTGGCACTGGCGAGGAAGCACGCGCTTGTAAAAATATTCTTTACTGGAACCAAGGTTATTTCTATAGAAACAACCTTGCTGGAAGAAATAATTGCCAAATTGTTATAAAAAGATTGCCACATTGTTATAGTTTGTTATTGTTATAGAAACATAACTGGTGAGGAAGAGGAGGAGGAGGCAGATTTTGCATTTTATAACAATGAAGATACACTATACTGTATACGGAAGACTAGTAGTGCATTTTATAGAGGTTTAGGAGATTATGGGTCAAACCCCTCTATAACATATATTAGGTCATTAACATATTAATGAAGTTTGGATGCTGGTAGGTTGCTGTTTGCATGTGTATTGAAAAAAGTCAAAATTGGCTAAATTATTCATTTCTTGGGGCTAAAAACACAATTACTCATTTGAAGCTTGGCTTGCTATGAATACAATGTATTTTTTTGGAGAGTGAGTGCTCCCCCTGACATGTTCATCACGATGCTTCAGATCCCCCACTTTGGAATCGATTCTAAATTTACCACTGAGGAAGAAAATAAATTACTTACCACTATCGATGACATTGCAGAATTCACGATACGGAATCTGACCACTTTGGTTTCGAAAAAAAACAGCAAGTTGGTGTATTTCTGGTGACGTTAACTCAGATTCATTGCCCACAGCTAGCCAAAGACCTTTTTCAAACTGTGTAGGTGTTACAATTCCAGCACGAGCAGTATCATAGACATTGAGAAAGTCATAAAGATGGATGTTGTATTTGTATACACCTCGCATCACTTTATCTATGATTTGTTTGATGCTAACGGAAATAGTTTGCTATAACAAGAAAAAATATAGGTTAGACTTTGACACTAATTTTTCAACATTTATTAAGTTGGAGAATTGAAATTGAGTTATGATTAAGTAATTTGCTAGTATTATAATCTTGAAATACTTTTTATTTAAAAGAACAATGTTTTTTTACCAAACAGTCTGATGATTTAATTCTTTGTATCTTACTTCTTGTATTTATTTATTATGCATAGAATGCATTTATGAACAGAGAAAACTGACCAGAATACAAAAATCCCAGAAAGAAATACAAGTTAAAGGGATAGCTTGAGTCAAACTGTTTTTATAATTCTTATGTATTTAATATTACGTTTTGCTGGGCACTGTCAAGATTGTGCTTAGATTTAAATAACACGCTGTTCAATGAGAATATATTTGGAAGTAGTAATCAAAGTAAGAAATAAAGAAATAAAATAGAAGAAAAGTATGAATTGAAGAAAATAATAAGCAAAATTAAAATATTGCACTTACAGAAGGAGGCAAATCTAAAATTCCTTCTCTGGATCGAAATCTTTGTGAATCTCGAAAACGGACTCCTTCCGGTTGTCCCACCCATTCCAAATCGTTGGCAAAACAAACATAGTCAAAATAACCTGGTTTCTCTGGTGCTTGATATTTTTGCATAATGAACTTCACATCGCTTTCACTGAAACCTGGTGGAGCTTGGAATGCTCTCAAAAACTAAAACATAGAAATCTTCACCAAAAATGCAACATTTTGAATACAATAAAAAATAACTATTGGCCTTATGTAAAAGAAATGCATGATTGAATCAAATGAGCACATTGACAAGCTGCCCAATTTTACTTAAACATGCTCATTATGTTGACCAATAAACTTGGCAATGACCATAGTATGTTAAAATTTTGGCGAACTGTTTGTGGCATATTTTTAATGTTAATGCACTTGTATGATTATAATAAACTTAACTGTACAGGGTAATTAGAAAGTAACTCAATATTGAAAAATGATCCCAAGGTGGCCTGATGGTCAGAGCATTCACCTCTGGTAGCAGTGGCCCAAGTTTGCCCTTACCCACGTGGATTCACTTTGGAGTTTGACACCATGAGTACAGATTTTCTCTGGGTTGTCTCGCTTCCTCTGTTAATGTGGTATAATGTGGAATAAAGATATACACATTTATGACTGGCTGTAATGACCAAAGTTTGACCTAAAGTATTGTGGGTGGGTAACCTTTTTATGTATGATATAAAAACTGACTATAGTTATATCAGTGTGACTTCAGTGCTCAGCAGAGTGAGAACAACTTTCTAGTCTGTGATTTTTCCAAGCTTTGCGACTCAGCAAATCAAGCATGTGCAAGTCATCTTGCAAGAGTGTGTGTATCTCTTCACAATAATAGCATGTGTCTATGCTGTTCCTTTAGAATAATACCATGTCTTTGAACTTTGATTATTATCCAGTGAATTGCATATTGTACACTGTTTGCCATAGAGTGAAACCAACTCATCATTATTATTTTTTCTGTTGTATTATTATTTATGCTGTAAGAAAACTGTGTTTGATTCATCACTCAAGAAGCCATTGAATTAATCTGATTTGTTTGCAACAACTTTGTACTGATGTCTGTTCTGACGTGTTGATTCACTACACCCCTCAACATCTTCCTGCATCATATAAAATTATTCTATTTTAATCATCCTCACCTCATCTTTATTTATGTATTTTAATAAAGTCTAAGCGCCAAATAACATAATGGTAGCTGTAAGGCCAGTCAGTGTCCTTGTTTAACTCCAAGTTGTATTTACCTCACTATTAAGATGCAACTATTTGAAAACTTTATTAATTATTGGTTATGTTTAAGGAAACAATTTTCATCGTAGACCTTAGAATAGGAGAGGTTGTCGTCAATGTTAAAAGTTCACAGAAGCATTAGCGTTGTGTACTAGTTTTTCTAATTGTCTGAGAATAGCTAACCATGCTGAAAGATATTTAGCTTATTGTGTTCACTTGGGACACCAAAAACTCATCTTCATGAAAGATAGTGCCCCTGCTTTTTTTCCACCGTGAGTGGCTTGACATCTACAACTATTTCTTTTGTCTTGTGTTATTATCTTTGTTTTTCCTTTGTGGATACTATTATATAAAGAACGCAAATTTTAGGTGTTTGGGTGTTGAGGTGATTGTTTCCATCAAATTTGTACATCGTCAGTAAAGATATTGAGAAAAGTTCAGATGCGGTTGAAAAGATGAGAAAGTGGACGAGACAAGAAATGGTACCAGAGTGGTCAAGTAGCATTGCGGAGACAAAGATAGGCATGTGGTTCTGCTGATAAAATAGAAAGAAAAAGGGACAATCGGCTATGATGTGGCAAATGGAGAGCAAAACGTTGCAAGCAGGCAAAAGAGTAGAAATTTGTCACAAAGTTAATTAGTAACTGATCAAGCATTTGGAATGCCTTAAGCGCAACATAATTTAGAAGCCCCTCAACTATGATGTAGCCTAACATTTCATTTTAAAAATATCATACTAAAGTATAAAGTTTAAAAGATACAACAGTTATTATTAAGCAGTTTTTAAAATGCAAAAGCATTCTACTGGAACAATTGGACAAATGACAAACAGAAATTAAAAACAAAATACACAGGGTGGGCCAAAAAACCATGCCAATTTTCAAAGAGTGATTTCTCATGAATCACGCTAGACATAGATTAAACCTACTTAATAAAAGCTCAATTTAATATGTTTCTAATGTTGTATAATTCTATGCTATGCTATGCTATGGCTTTCATAATTTGGTGACAATAACCGCATGCAAAACAGTACTTTCAAAAAAGTTGTAAAATTATTTTACCAGTAAGGGCGAGTTTGAGCGGTTCATAAGAAATTACTCTTTAAAAATTTATGACTGGTTTTTGTGTCCACCCTGTATATACATATAAATGAAAGATATATAAAAAGAATAGTAAGATGCATAGAACCAATCTAGCAAATCAATAGAAGTGTAACTAACACCAAATAGGCAGCAAAAAAATAGACACCATGATGAAATGCAAGAAAACTGAAAAAAACTGATCTTCAGTTTGCTAATGAGTTGCCTAAATAATTTTTAACCCGTTTAAGCAATGAAAAATAAGCTTTCACCACTAGCATGAAAAACAGGCAAAGTTAAACAAAAAATTAAAAACGTTTTTACATATTTTGTCATACTATCTCTTTCATATTTTGTCATTCAAAACTGTGGTAAACAGCACATCTCTCAGATAGTTCACACACGAGTACACCACAAATCACTTTAAGAGCATTTGTTACAAGAGATTGTTTTCCAGTGATTATTTTCTAGTGTGTCATTAGAAAATGTTTTTCAAAATTGCAGTTTTCTTTTCTTTAATATGCTTACTTTGTATTAGTTTCGATTTTCTGTGAGTAAATTTGCAATATCTTCAAATTTATTTCCCAAAGAGACTTGAGCAGTTATTTTTTCTAGTAAATTACATGGTATGTTTTATAATGATGTGCTTGTACTGTTTATGCATTCTAATAATTTATTTCATAAAATTTTTAATAAAGCTATTTCATATTCATTAAAGTTCTGAGAAAGTTTTTTTTCTCCTAACTTACTCATCGGTTTTGTTGTCATTTTTACTATTAAATTAACACTTTTTGGATGTTCTTGATCTCTAATCAGAAAATGTACTCAATTTTTGTATTTTTATATAACATAAATTATTAACAATTATTAACAATTATTAACAATTATTAGCAAATATTATGTGAACAAATCGATTTTATTGTCATGGCTTTATGAACATTTATGGCCCCCAATTAGTTCGGATAATTGACACTCTAGTGGCCTCATGTCATAGAGGAATGGGGCTTCAAAAAGTTTATTAAAAAAATTGAAAATTTTCTTAATGCGGTTTTTTTTCTACACCCCTCACACAATTCTTTTTATGTAGTCATATTGGGGATAAGTCAGAGACACAAAGATAAGCCCAAAAACAAGATTGAGTCCAAAACTGTCTCCTCATTTTGTGTTCGCCCTGAAGCTAGTCACTCTTGATAAGAAAGAGTTTGGTTATTTTTAATATTGTAATTTAATATTTAGCATTAACAAAACAATAAACATGAAAAAAACTTGTAAAAATTTTGTTTTTTAAATAAATTGTTTTAAAAATTTTGTTTTCAAAAAATCAACAAAAAATTTCAAATGTTTGTTGTTTTTAAAATTTTTTTTAAATAATTATTTTTAAATAATTTTTTGAGGCCCTCAGCAATCTGAGGCCCCAAGCACGCGCTTCTTGCGCCTGTGCAGTGATCTGCCACTGAAGTTAATAAGTGTGGATGAGCTAGTGTAGCTGATACAAAGACAGGCTATGGCCACGTCATAAAATCGGATCTCTTGGTAAGAGGTGGGCCAAGCTGTTGTAAAAACCTTGAGATCGCATAGTTTATTAGACATGAGATTACGTCATTCAAGCTGCCAGATGCTACAAAACTGGTTTTGGCCCTAGCTTAAAAGTTTGAGAAAATGGCGCGATGGGTGAAGAAGGGGCTGATCAGGTCAGCTTTGGCAGCAATATTTTTTTATCTATTAAAAGCTTTTGATAAGGTGAATAATTTAAAATTATTGAACAAACTTAAGCAGCTAAAGATAGCAAATAAGGCAATTAATATTCTTGCAAGTATGTTTCATGAGAGATCTCAATATGTAGAGATATCAGGGGTAAGATCATCAATACTGGAGGTAAAGTGCAGAGTCCCTCAGGGCTCCTCATCGGGACTCCTATTATTTAATTTATATGTCCGGAATTTTACTGACAGACTCATAGAGTGTAAGAGTATTATGTGTTGAAGCCCGCTGTTGTCGTCTGATTTAGTCCCGGCGTCTTTGGTCGCCGTCAGCTCTCTGGCTCTTTGGTGGTCTCTTTCTCACTCACGAACGTCTCATTATCTCGTTGTGCTCCTGCAGGATTATTCTCTTGTCGTGTGAAATAATGTAGTTGCCATTAACTTGAATAAAGATGATTTATTGCGATGCTTGACTTAGATAGTACTATTGATGAATGATTGTCACAACTCGCCAAGTAAACGTTTCAAAACTTATCACAATGACTTAAACTTCGTACATGTTTTTTACAGCTTTCATATCAACTGCCATTGCGTCTTTGTTTTTTCTACAAAGATTCTCGTCTGTTTACCAACAACTATTTTCAACTCAACAATCCATTCTCACGCCTTGCATGCTTCAAGTTAAAAACTTCCAGTTGTACTACAAATAATATTTTCTCAATCTTATAGTCCAACATGTCGACTATTTTTTTTAAACAAACAACAATTATTGATTCTCAGTTTTATCTAGTACGTAAACTTCGCATTAATTTCTACATTTCTCATGCTCTTCAGATGTTACATTTAGTCTCCCAATTACTTTTCCCCTCTGACAGACATGTATTTCATTTCTGAATACTGTCTCGTTGTCCCCTTTTTGTTTTCTTTTCATTTTTCTTTGTCTTTGTCTGTTTTGAATTTTTTTTTATTTATTATTTGTACAGCTCTGGCGGATAAACTAACCTGTCTATTTGTTCGCTTGGTTTTCTATTTATTTTATGAGTCCATTTCAATTTTATGGGTTTTATCCCTTCTGGTATTTCCTTTACCGTCCATACTTTGTGTTCTCTCATTGATTTCATCTCCTCGTCTATCGCTTTTTGCCATTCTATCTTCTGTTCCAAATTCATTGCCTTATTGTACGTTTTAGGTTCCCTTATCTTCGCTACCATGAGCCCAGCTTTTATTCTCTTTGATCTTCTCACTTGTTTTTCCTCCATGCGTTTATCATATTCTTGTTTTTCTCTCTTCTTTCTTTTTTCCATCACCTGTTTTGTAGTTTCTTTTTTTCTCCCCCGTTTCTTCATTTCTCGTACTTCTTCCTCTTCTACACATCCCTTTGTGGCATCTCTTTCGTCAACTTCTTGACGTTGTTGATTAAAATTGTACTCACTACAGCCTGGTTCATTGATATCCATGTTTCGTACCTCCTGTTGTGTACTTCATTCTTCTCGATTGGTCCTTTCCAGGTTTTCTGTTTCCTCCATTTTTTGATCTTTTTCCGCTTCTGTTTCTTCATCATCATACCATAATGCTACTATCTCCACACTCTCTTCGGCTTTTTCTTCTCTGTTTTTTCCGCTGGTGTTGAGCAGTTCGCATCCCCTCTTATTCTCCAGTATTCTCACGTTCCTGGTCTCGATCACTTTTTCTGTGGTCGGATTATATATCCTATATGCCTTCCTGTGTGCTGAATACCCGATGAATATTCTCGGAATCGCTCTTTCTCCGAGCTTAATTCTAGGGGATCCTGCTTTCAACACATATGCTAAACATCCAAACGGTTTTAAATACGTTCCCATGGGTTTAAAACCTCCCCACATTTCCATGGATGTTCTTTTGTGTATTTTGTGGATTGTGCGGTTTCTGGTGTACGCCGCATAGGCTATAGCTTCTGCCCAGAATTTATGCGGTAATTTTGCATCATACAATATTGTGCGAGTAGTTTCGATAAGCGTTCTATTGCCCCTTTTGGCTATTCTGTTGTTGCTTAGACTGTGCGGTTTTGTCAGTTTGTGCTTTATTCCCTTGCTCTTCATCCATTCTTTCATAGATTTGTTGACAAATTCTTCCCCGTTGTCACTTCTCATACGTTTCAGGGTTTTGCCCGTTTGCCTCTCCTGAGTGGTTACAATTTCTCTTAGGTTTTCTTCCGTTTCATCCTTGGTTCTCATTGTTTTCGTAAACATTCTCCGTGACCAATCATCGATGACGTTCAATAAGTATTTGGCTCCTTCGAAGGATGTAGGTTGCACTGGTCCTATCAAGTCGAATGGTAATAGTTCTAGAATGTCGCTTGATTGTCTCTCCTTAACTTTTTTTATATGGAAGTCTTGCCATCTTTCCCTGATACATGCTTCACATTCTCCCACTTCTTTGTTTTTGAATTTCAGGTCCCTTATCAGGTCTTTATCTCTTGCTTCTCTTATCTTCTGATGATTGACGTGACCAAATCTTTGATGCCACATCTGTATGTCCGTATCTGTTTTCCCGGTTTTCATTACTTCCTCCCTTCTTTTATTTTCTTTCCCTTCTCCTTCAATGATGTAACGGTCTCCTTTCCTCTGAGCTTCAATGATTACTTCATCCTCGTTGTACAATATCATCGCTTTTTTTTCTGAATTGTATCTTAAATCCTGCATCCGCTATCTTTGTCACTGACAGCAAGTTGGTGTGTAGATTCGGGATTAGCGACACATCTTTCAGGGTTATTGTTTCCTGCCCCTCGGATGTTTGAAACTCCATTTCCCCTACACCTATCGCAGTCATGACATCGTTCTTGTTGGCCGTATATACTTCCTCATCTGTTGTTTCCATTTTCTCCATGATTTGCTCCTGGTTAGTCATATGGCTCGACAATCCGGAATCCAGTGTCCATTCAATTTTTTTTTTATACTCCCATACTCCGCCAAATGTTTTCCTATTCTTTCCACCACTGTTTTTGACGCTGTGTACATTGTCCATTTTTTATTGTTTTTTAGGTCCCGTTCTTTCTCCTTTGGCTCTGTCATTTTTCTTTTTTCTGATCCTTTCTTGGTCTAACAATTCCTTTCATGATGCCCTGGCTTACCACACGCTCTACATTTCTTGCCTTTGGTGCAATTTCTTGCCAGGTGACCTGGCTCGTTCCATGAAAAACAGATTCTACTTTCTTTAGGTGATTGTGGTTTTTCCCACTATTTTTTATGATCTGTGTATTCGGCTTTCGCTTCGACTTCTAGACTGTACTTTTGATTCATCTCCTCCTCTTCTTCGTTCAACCTCCGTCTCATATCCTCTATGTGAAGATTCATGGCCCATACCTTTAACATCTTTCCGTACTCCCGGAATCTTGCGCTTAGCCCTCTTATCACATAATGGATCAGTTCCGCCTCTGTTACTTCTTTCCCCTTCTCATTGCACATATTCTGCATGCCTATGGTTCGATTGATGTATTCGTCTACTGTCTCTTTGTACTCCAACCGTATGTTTGCCAATTTCATTCCGAGCTTTATTCCTTGGTGTTTTGTTTTCGCATACATGTTCTTCTGAATCTTCTCCCACATGACTCGAGCGTTCTTGATGTTTGCATACTTCATGACCGGGGTCGAAGTCATCATGGGCACTATTATACCCAGTGCTTTGGCATTCTTCTTACTCCATGTCTTCTACTCCTTCTTCTGTTCTTTCCTCTTCCTAGGATTTTCGTCGTTCACCACCGGCTCATCTTCGTCCATCACCGATTCCCATAAATCCTTGTTTCCTTTCATCGTTTCCACTATTGTCTTCCACATGTAATAGTTGCCTTCGGTTAGCTTATCTTCTCTTCTTCCGCTCCCCATTTCATCTTCTTTATCGAACATCATGGTCGCCATTTTCCTTCTTCCCACTTTGACGAGTCTTATTCTCGGCGTGAGAAAAATAAGAAAATTAATACGACCTGTATTTGCTCTGGCTTTTCTTTACTCTTGTTTTTGTTCGTTCTTGTCTGCTTCCAGACTCTCGACTCCGCTTTGATTCCACTTCTCTCGGTGTGTTTCCGTACTCCTTTCAAACGTTGCTCAGTCGGCGTCCTGGCCGTTTCACCTCTCGTCACTGCAAACCACGTACGTCTGCTACCACTTGTTGAGGCTCGCTGTCGTTGTCCGATTTAGTCCGGGCGTCTTTGGTTGCTGTTAGCTCTCTGGTATCTGGTGGTCTCTTTCTCACCCGCGAACGTCTCATCATCTCGTTGTGCTCCTGCAGGGTTATTCTCTTGTCGTGTAAAATAATGTAGTCGTTATTAACTTGAATAAAGATGATTTATTGCGATGCTTGACTTAGGTAGTACTATTGATGAATGATTGCAACAGCTCGCCAAGTAAACGGTTTTACAGCTTATCACAATGACTTAAACTTCGTACATGTTCTTTACAGCTTTCATATCAACACCATTGCATCTTTGTTCTTTCTACAAAGATTCTGGTCTGTTTACCAACAACTATTTTCAACTCAACAATCCATTCGCACTCCTTGCATGCTTCAAGTTGAAAACTTCCAGTTGTACTACAAATAATATTTTCTCAATTTTATTTTAGTCCAACATTATGTATGCAGACATAGTGATAATAGTAGAAAACAGTGATCTGGAGAAACCAATCTTCAAAATTAATGAAATTATGAATGAAATCCAGACTTGGCTCAGGGTAAATAGTCTGTTGCTTAATGCAAAAAAATATAAAGTAATGTTAATAATTACTAAAAACAAGTTTATTCCGAATGTAAATAAAAGTGTAAAATTTGAAAACCAAACCCTTGAATGGGTTACGCATTAGAGAGGGCTAGGCATTGTAATTGACAATTTACTGTCATGGAGGTATTATATTGATAATATTCTGATTGACCTTAAGAGAAAAGTGGGAATGAGCTATAGAATTAAGAACTTGGATCATACCACGGAACATACTGTTCAAATTATACTATGCACTGATATATTTTAAGTTGATTTATGGTGTAACAATCTAGGAGGCAGCTGTGGAGACTAACTTATCGGCAATATGGTACCAACAGAAATAATTTTTAAGGATTATTTTTAGATCGGCACGGTATGATTCATTATCACCCAAGTTTGGTATTTGTAAGATACTGACAATATATCAGCTTGTGAAATTGTTTGCAGTGACATTTATATATAGATTTATTAATAACATTCTTGGGGGTCAAGTCAAGTTTACTTCCCCGTAGTGACCCTTAGAAAACAAACACCTATACAATTTGGTACAGGTGGGTGGCCAATGAACCTCTGCACCGCATCATAAAATGCCATCAAATGCCACCAAGAAAACCTCGCCTAGAAAAGGGATGCCAGGGCACACCCTTAAAGCCAGACCTGGGGGTGGAGCTCGTTTGCGAGCGTCTGGTGGCCGTTTGTTCCCTCCCCGGAGAACGGCTGGGCTCAGCCCAAACGAGCAACGGGAAAGCAGTGGCGGGCCCACAACCTGTCCTGTGGGTGGTGGGGGTAAGCAGCGCCACAATGGCACAAAAGATAAACCAACACGAATTTGACAATGGTGCGCACATTTGGATATAGGTATTTGGAACGTTAGATCAGATACAGAGAACTTGAACTGGTAAAGGAGGCTGCTAAATATTGACTAGATATAGTCAATGTCTCCAAAACTAAACTAAGGGGAAAAAGCATGCAGAACCTTGACCAAGAAGTTTTTCTACTCCGGAGTCGGCTCTACTGATCGAACACATACAGGAGTGGGGATACTCACAAACCCCAGGATGGCTGATCAAGTGATTGAATGGATGTCGAGAAGTGAGAGGGTGGTGATTCTCAAGCTCAGGGTTGGGAGCGTGGCCTTGGCTTTAGTCCAGGCTTATGCACCTAACAGTGAACAGGAATACTCTGCTTTCCAAAATGAGGTAGAACAGGCAGTGGAAACATTGCCATCCACTGATCTATACTGCTTCTCGGGGACTTCAACGCTCATGTGGAGGTCAATGACTAGACGTGGAGGGGTGTAATTGGGAGGAACGACGATGCTCAACTCAATGGGAACGGTAGGCTGCTCTTGCACTTGTTCTTTGAGCGGCCTGTCAATTATGAACACCTTTTTACATCACCGGGACATACACAAGTACACATGGCAACGTGAGTCTTGTAGCCAGAAGAAATTGACCGATTTCTTTATCGCATCAGTTGACCTGAGGCCCCGCGTGATGAATGTTCGCGTAAAGAGAAGAGCTGAGCTGTCAACTGATCACCACCTTGTTGTCTGCAGGCTGCAAATCCAACAAGCGACTAATCCCACTCTCAAAGTACATAAGACATTTTGGATAAAGTGGGAAAAATTCCAAGACAGGACTGTAGCTAAGATCTTTGCAGACAGCATAGACCTAAAGTTTTCTCAAATTCTATCGACTGAGTCTGACGTGGAAACTGAGTGGTGCCTACTCAAAACAGACACCATAAGTGCTGCGGCTGAAAATTGTGGCTTGAAACGCATTGGCGGGAGATTGGACAGACAACGCATTCCTTTGTGGACCAAGGAGTTGCAAGTGCTTGTTAATGGAAAGAAGAAAGCGTATCAAACCTGGCTTGAGAATTCAGCTTCTGACTCCCGACGACTCTATGACTTTGCTAAAAGAGCCGTAAAACAACCTGAATTAACTAAAACCCCAAACGTGCGAGCAAATTCCACTCAACCACTTCGGTACCCCAGGTTTCTTATTAATGTCTTGTGTACTTGGCTAAATTTTTCCCACTTTTAATCCTTTCTGTACCGACACACTTTGTTATTGAATGCATCTAATTAATAACTATAAGACATAACTTTGTTTTTCAAAACTTATTGATGTCTCTTCCTTAGTTAACCCATTCATGAAAGTCAAAAATTCCTGTTACTCAAATCAAATTTAACCCAATCAACATTAACCAAATCAACTTTTAACAACATTAAACCAAAATCATTTTACTCAAAATCAACATTTAACCCAAATTCACAATTAACCGAATCAACTTAAACAACTCAACATTAAACCAGAATTTCATTTAACCCAAATTCAAACCTCGTAATCAGATTGTCTCCTATTATAATTTTACCCAGCTCTTCAGCCGCACTAAACATTACAAATTCATCCACGCAGTTCGACGTTCATGGCCCAGCCAATTCCCAAAATTAATCCTCTTTACCAAATTTTAACTACTACTGGTTGACAAAACCATCAAATAAATGTCCTGATTTTAAAGGATTTAGTTCTACCGTAGAACGAGAAACCCGAGGCTTGGCAAACAATCCTCATGGGTTCCGAGAAATCGAGTAGCGGCTGCATGGTCTTGTCTGGTCAAACACAAAAGTTGCCTTTTGTTTCAAGGCAGCTTTCTTTAATTTGTCTTGTTTTGGTTTTTTCATCGGTGATTTGGGAGAACTTTTAAAGTTTCGTGACCAACTTTTTGACTTGAATTTTCGATTAGAAGTCTCGCATTCTTTCAACTCTCTCCTCTCGCCCACTCAAAACCTTTTTTGCCACCGCCCACTTGATTAACCCTTCTGCCACCGATTGGACAGGACTCTATTTCTCCATCACTCGCCTTTGCCTTCCTTACATTCCCGTGCCAGTTTAGCTTCCTGGTAAAATTCTTAAAATTCTTTCTGAATGGTAAAATTTGTTAAAGGCATTGTTAGTGTGAAGATGTAGAAATGCAGAATAATTTCAATACTACTGTAATGTTTTGTTTAAAAGAAAATATGGTTGAATCTAGAAATTTTTGTGTTATTTTGTTTGTACTTATCGGATGCACTATGATCATGCTGATCACGTAATGGCAGTTTGTTTTGGAATTACTAATCTTTTTAAAAAGTTAAAAAATGAAAAACTATTTTCTTGATAACAAATGTAGGAAAATTATTCTTAGCAGAATGTTTGTGCCTGGAACGTTTAACATCTTCTAGGTTGTGACCAGATATACAAGGTTATTCATAAGTCATAGTGAAAGTTGATTTATCTAAATTAACTGAAAAAATGTCACAGCAAGAATGGACATAATGATTGTTCCAAGTTTTACAAATGTTTGATGTGGGTGTTGGTAAAATGTGTAAAATGCTCCCATTTTTACACACTGCCAATGTAGTGTGTAAAATATTCTGTCAAGACATTTCCAAGCAAATACTGCCCAGGCAATGCAGATGCATTTTTTCAGTAGTTTAGTTTCCTTACAATCCTTCCATTTTTATTTCAACAGACCATTTTACACAAACCTTTGTTGTGTCACCAGCTACATCCACTTCCAACATTTGTGAAGCACGTGTGAAACTTGGACAGTTGTATGTCCTTTCCTCTTGTAAATCTCAGTTAATTTATTACTAAATCAAC
The DNA here is from genome assembly GCA_034695005.1 of Cryptops parisi. Classification (NCBI taxonomy): domain Eukaryota; kingdom Metazoa; phylum Arthropoda; class Chilopoda; order Scolopendromorpha; family Cryptopidae; genus Cryptops; species Cryptops parisi. Next base: position 1,861 of record JAQIWH010002795.1, on the reverse strand, counting down.
TTTTCTTTTGCACCATTACTTTTGAATAACCCTGTAATTTTTAGTCAAGATAAAAATATTGTGGTTGTAAATATAACTATTGATCATGCTTTTGTCAACTCTTAACCAAAAAATATCAGAGGCATTATTTTGAGTATATTTTACCACAGCTAAAAATCTAAATTTTTTTGTTTAAATTTTTTGTTACTAAAGATAGATAGGTATTTTATTTTGAGAGGCACACCAACTGCCCAAAGCCTTGTCATATGGTGCCCACATAAACATATAACCTAATTAGCACACTAGATAAGTTGGTCAAGACCCGACAGCTTCAAGAACCTACAAACCAGATGGATGGTTCGGATGTTGTTTCCAAGCACTTCCGGAAGAGTGAGAGGCAAGAGAATGGTGGTAAAGGATTAAAATTAAACATGAATTTATGATGATGAGTCCCAGGTGGAGTAGGGAACCTCATGATACACTAAACTTTCTAAACTAAACTTTCTAGACTAAACTTCTTTCTTTTGTCATTTCTTTCTAGACCACTGTAGATGACTTAATGCTAAGTGTAAACAAAAAAAGTATCATGATCTAGAGCTGCCTTACGCCTTTCCCAAATGAAGTTCTGCGAAACTCTAGGGTTTCGCAAAGTGAAATTAAGGGTTTCACGAAGTAATGAAAAAATTAAATAAATTGTACACATTAAAAGTTTTAAATGTTGTTAGCATGATTATATCTAGTGGACGAGACAATGTTTGGCTGCTTTTACTGCACAGCTTTTTATGGGTCACAAAAATTGCAGTACCCTTTTACCTGGAAAAATATAACTTTTAATATACAATTGTTGAATAGAAAGCAAGGATTAAAAAAGTTTTCACCCCAGCCTTGGAGATCAAACTACAGATCTCTCGTGCATGCCTAGATGCTTTAACCAGAGCTAGTGGGACTCAGAATAATCAAATAACAATACTGTATTATAAATGTAAGTATTTATTATTATACAGTATCTTTAATTTAAAAATACATAAATTAAACCAGGAATTTCGCCTGTGGCACATTTTTTGTGTGCCGCAAGGGGTTTTGTTTTATTGTACTAAATATAATTGGGAAACACTGATCTAGAGTATATAAGACTCAACTGACAAAGCAAAAATCAAAAGGTGTGAGGGCAGGAGTCTCAGATGGAAAGCAAAGTCCAAAACTATAAACATTAAGTTGGAATGGAATGATGGTAAAATTGAAACAAACTGTTGACAGAGTTGTTTTGTTTTGACGTAATAGACAAACAATATATTTTTTCATGAGTTAGTAAAAAATGGTGGATTAGCAAATACAGAAACTTGGAAACGAGATAAAAATAAAATTATCAACTTTCACACTATACCCGAACTTGTCGACTTTTGAGTTTTGCCCACCTTTCAACTATTTTACTCAAATCTATTTTATCAGTTAAATCTTTCTCAGCAGCAAGGATCATGCAGCTGTCTAGATGTTCGCTTGACTGTGTTGTTCTTAAATAATTGTTGACAAACTTCAGTGTACTGAAGGTACGCTCGTTCGCAGCTACAGTCACGGGCGATGTAAGGGCCAAACGACATACTTTGTTTGCAATAGGTAAGGCTGATTTTAAATCTTCTGCAACCTTTAACACATCGGACATCGATGTGATGTTATTGCAGTTCATAGCAAGAACCTCCAATTCTAAATGCACTGCCTCACATTCCAACTTGTACAAAGCGTCAAAAGTTGGTGGAAACATTTTAATGATATTTTCAATATTGCTGCAGAGTCCCAACGCGATGTTAGCTGGATCATCGCCCTCCGAACCACCATCCACGGAGGCAACTATGGATCCAGCTACCAGCATGGCATTTATGGGATC
>JAQIWH010002794.1:0-22717 GCA_034695005.1 Cryptops parisi | reverse complement strand
AGGGTCCACTGTAGTTGTATCAATATCGGATCATTTTTTTATATTTGTACACTCCTTTCTCAAAGACGTTATTGTTTGTTTTATTGGCATTTTGTTATAACGAAATAAGACGTCAATAAAATCTGAATCGATGAAGCAGAAATATTGTGAATTTGGAAACGTTCCCAAGAAATGAAAACAATAAAAATGGATACAAAATACTATTGAAAAGAAGTGCTTTATGTTTTGCTTGTTATATTAAAAAGAAGTGTTTTAATTTGTTTGTTGAAATATTTTTTGTTACGTGGTAAGTGTACCATAATTAGAACGTTTTTAAGTAGTATCAGAACAGGAATTCCTATTCAAAATGTATTTAAGTGTTTTCAATTTTGAATTTGCTGTGTCATGCATTTAATCGAAAAATAAATCGAACCTCTTGTATTTTATGTTTTAAAATTGATTTGAATCATTAACAGTAGATGTTTTAGCTAATATTCTGTAATACACAAATACTGGTTCAATGGCATATGAGAATAATATTGGATAATATTGGATTTTAAATAAATAATATTGGATATACATAATTACCGTATATATATTTTTATTAACATTTTTAATAAACATACCAACCGTTTTCGTGTCACAGAGGGCGATACTGGGCAACTACTCCCTAGCGGAGTAGTCTATAGTCTTTATTTATTATGGCATTGTAAACCTAAGTTGTGTTCTTTTCGTGTTAAATATATTTCTGTCAAGTATTTTTAAATGAAAAACTTCACTTTTCATTATTTTGGAAGTTTTTCACTTCGTTTACGATTGGGTTTATTCAATTGTGAAACTATTTTTTTAAATTTTATTTTGCCTTTCATTTTGTTGCTGTCGTTTATATAAAAAAACAAACACAATATGCAGCAATTTTCTCAACATTTATTATTTTCACTTCTTCTTGTTGTTGTGACATATCCGTAGAAATGATGGATGAGATTTTTAAGCCGTCGTTGATTTTTGTTTATTTTTTTTTTACTCCGTATGTATTTTTATATCTTATTATTATCATCATGATAATCACTATTTAAGAAAAAATCTGCGGTACTTTTCATCACCCAGAATGCCCCTTGTGGCGCTTGGGTATAGGTTCCAGTTTTTGTTGGATAAACTAACACGTGTTTAATTTCGTGATTCGTGTCAAATTATTAAGTGCTGTGTTTTTTAACTAACTTAAACTAGCTATTGTACTCATAAACACTAGTTTAGGTAAGTTAAAAACAACAGCCCCATACCTCAGTACTAGCAACATAGGCGGCTTCTCAGTTAACAGAAAAAATATTAAATCTGCATTTTATCAGTTTTAATATTTTTCTTTTACTAAATTATAAAGTACTGTATAGATCAGTGGTTTTCAACCAGTGTGCCGGGGCACACTGGTGTGTCGCGAGTATCCTCCTAGTGTGCCGTTAGTTATCCATTCATTGTCGCTAAATTGCATTTTGTATAGTACATATCACAAATAATGTCTCAAAATCGTTGTTTCACAAATAAAGAACCAAGTGTTGTCACTGGTTTGAGTTGCCAGAACAGAAGTTTATCTGAAACCTAATGTATATGTCACCTCCCCCCACCCATGCATACATTTGGTGTGCCGAGAGAATTTTGTATGAGGCCAAGTGTGCCGCCTTGAAAAAAAGGTTGAAAACCACTGGTATAGATAAAGCTAATCGACTGTGACACGACATTCGAGTCGTGTGTGATATTAGTGCTGCCATCTACCATGTGAATTCAGCATTAATGTTTATACACAAATTCAATAAATATACTGCACGGTTGTATGAACATACTTATGCAAATTTTTAATTTTACTGAATATATATTTATTTTCTAAAACTACCCTTGTGACACAATAATTTTTTTTTATTATTAATCATACATTTTCATTTGTTTAAACTAACCTTAACTAGAGGCATGTGACGCCCTCATACTGATGGTTGTGGGTTAATACACAAAATGATTTTTTTCAATGACTATAAATATTTATTTTTTAGAAAGATCCATTACATAGACATTCAATTTCATTTACCATTCTTTTTTGATACAATAATTTTCCGATACAGTAAATTACGTGGAAATTGTTATTAAGCTTTTGTCACAAGATTCACATTAACTTCAATGAACTGCAAATTTCTTCACCCTTTGAAAATTATAAAGAAAAACTATTTTGGTTTTACTTTTCTTTTAAAACATGCAAAAAGAACGGATGCTACGTTCATTTATTTCTTTATTTTATTTTTTTTTTTTTGGACATATTTTTTTTTTTTTGGTATTCTTTTATCTTTCAGATTGAATGAAAATAGATGATATCCGGACTCTTTGTATCATCGTAAAAGATTGAGTTTCTCGACAGTTTGATTTATGGCAGAGAATAATTTATACTTGGCATTGGCCATGTTGAGTTTTACTTACACACACTCACAAAAAAAATAATAAATCAGACTTTTGTATATATATAAAATCGAACATTTACTTTGCAAGTAAAACTCTTTCATTGCAACATTTGATACATGAGTTATATTTTTTTTCACATTTAAAAATAATTTAATAAAATTGTTTTTTAATATGAAAACCTATTGATACCGGAGAAACCCTTGAATGATAAGAATTTAAATCAGATAAGGTGTAGTATGAAGCAAAACAAATTTAATTTTTTTGGTAAATTTATAAAATAAAAATTAACTTTAAAAAAAAAAAACCAACAAACTCAAACTCATGATTAATTACAAATGTAATCTACTTTTCGACATTAATTTTCATAATGAAATGTTTTCTTCAAATTCGCAATGGTTGTGTTTGGTGGTTTTTTAACCAGCAGATTGGTCCGTATTTAATTATGAGAATAATTTATTTTAACAAAAAAAAATGTTATATATACATTCTCACTTTAGCAAAAGATGATGATAATGAATTTTCAATTTTTAATTTCTATTTTTTTTTCTATTTAAATTTTCCAATTTATTATTTGCCTTTACGTACATAATTTATAAAGCTTAATTAAAATTTACATTTCAACATTGTTTTTTTCCCCCTTTCATTCTCTCTTGCGAAAACACCAAACTCGTTTTACGTCCGACTGATTCCTTTAATATATATTTTTTAACCGAGGATGATCCACGAGTTTATTCCATTTTATATATATATATATAAATATATGTATATAAAATAATGCAACATGCCAAGATGATGTGACGTGATCTTTCATAACCAACAACAACAACAACAAAGTTTTTTGTTCGTTGTCAGAAAGTGATTCTTCCATTTCAGGTGACTTTTCATTCCGCTTTTTCTGACTTTTTTCCGTAAAAATAAAGGGTATAGTCTTTATTTTTTTTTTTATGTTTATATTTTTTATTTTTCAAATATGGTCTAGAAAGTCATAGTTCCTGAGGCTACCAATCTTTCAAAAACGATGATGCGATTTTTTTTTCCCGAAACAAAAACCAATGATAAAATATATTATGTCTTTTATTATTAGTTTTCAGTGGAAACAAGAATTCATTTTATGAATTCTACATTATAAACTTGTATCAAAAATTTATAAAAATTATACAGTATATGGCACCGGCAGTGTATAGAATCGAGGCATTCTATAGAATGTAAAGCTTAGTTTAGGCAATGTGTGAAATTTGCATTGTCATAATTACATTGAAAGCGAAGATTTACATCCGGTTTAAATCTAGGCCTACATTTTAGACAAATGTTTCTTATATAAAATTTTGTAGACTAACCTAAACTGTCAACTAACTAACTAGTTATATACATGATGTTATTTCATACTTTCTAATAAATGCTAGATACTCTATTAAATATCTTGATTCTATAGATTGCAGGTAACGTATATAAAACTTTTTATTCATTGATATTGTTTCATTTGCGTAATAAAACTTGCTCGAGATTAATTTCTAACTTTCATTATATACCGTGTTTTATGTTTGTTTTTATATTTTTCACATTGTAAGATTTGTATATTTAATTTTTACCAAATAAGTAATTTGCTTTTCAATTTTCACGTTTCTCACATTTTTCATATAAGCTTAGTAATTTTTGATTTGTAGGTTTAGAAACTATTGTGATCATATTTTAAAATATTCTATTTTTATTTGTAATTAATTTTTTAGAGAATGTGTTTTTCTACAATTTCAATGAAAAATTCCATAAACAAAAATTTCCATATACAGGGTGCAAAACATATCATATTCGGCCAGACAACTGGCCGAATAGGATATGTATTAAGATATGTTAGGATATACAATTTGTATATTTACAGGTATGTAGGATATGTAGAAACGTTCAATGGTCTTTCGTTAAACGAATGTTAAAAAATATACTGAAGTAAATTAATTGAACGTGCATTTTAAACCATATAAACTATATAATCAATCAATTCAAGGGTCTGGTGTAAATGACATTTTTGTTAAAAATTAGAAGAATTTTCGAATGTGTTAGGTGCAATTCCACCTTCTTAACGCACAATTTTGAGCAAAACAATAAGATGTGCAAAAATATTAATGCGAGTAATGTGAAGTAGCCCATAGACACCAATGCAAGTAGAAATATTTAAACGCGATTTCTTCGAAATATTAAAAATGTTACTTGACACTCTTTCACGCCAGGCTGTTAAATTATAATTGACAAATTAAATAAAAAAAAATTTTAGTAGATTTCTTTTATATTTTTCCTATGGGGACAGATTTTTATGAAGACAAACTTTGTACAAAATATATAATAATATACATATTGATATAATTTATTGATCGATGTGAAGTTATCTACGATTACAATTAATTGTATAAAAAAAAAGTTAAAAAAATTAAAGTCTGATTTCAGTTAAAGAACAGGATTGTGAATTCAATTTTACTGTATATACATATATATGTTCACAAAAAAAAAATTTCGAAATAAAAAAGTTGGAGCAAAATGCTCCATTGGTGTTGCTTAGTAACAAGACGTAGTAGAAACTCCCGAAATGTCTCCCAAGACACTGAGCAAAGACCAATAGAAAGTAGAGTCTCTTTAATCCCATTAGAACTATCCCTTGAGCTTTTGTGTCAAGGTGAATGATGGATCCCTTGATCGGCTATCGGGAACCATCAGTCGAACGAAGCGAACTTTTAGTCCAAAACAACCATTAAGGGAAGCGAAATAAACTACCACATACAACCCCTAACACCTGTTTAGTAAAACCCTTTCTCTTGGTTACTATTCCACACTTTTCGTGATGTTGTGAGTGGAAAAAGGCTTTTTTTTTAGGTGATAAGTGAATCGATAGACAAAACGTTTCGACGGGAAAGTATTTCTGTTTTGATGGGGGAATGGGGGGGGTGAGAAATGGGGATTTATTTGCATTGTCAGTTTGGAGAAAATGAACTTTGAAAAGCTCGAAATCACTTTTCAATGGTTATTTTCGTAGTATTCCACGTTTGTGTGTATTTAAGAGAATCGATATTTTGAGCGTTTTTACGCAAATGGGCCGGAAAAATGTTGACACTTTTTTTTTCTTGGTGATATGTCATTTTGGCAGAGATACTGATGATTTAGCTTTGTGACTATGAACACGAAAAAATGTTCAACATTTCATTTTCACTTTGTATTATAGTTTTAAATATCCCTGAGAACGCTTTCTTATGGTTGATTAAATTCAATTTAACTGTCACGTATCAAGGATGAACCATTAACTTATACTGTAATGCTAAAAAACTTTTGTATATCTGTCCCAAAAACTCCTCTCGGCTAGAACTCTTTTGTGACACGAAATTTTTACACAATAGTGAATTTCTAACTCAACGCAGCTATTTTCAGCTCTCTATGCCATATCACTTAATCACGAGATAATGACACTAGGATATTTATAGGGGTATGGTTACAGTAACTATACTTTCATGTCACATGGATTTGGAATTGGAGCCCAGGTTAGGTGAGTTAAACAAACAAGAACATAGTTATACATTTATGATTTAATATGTTTTTATATGTTTAACTAACTTAACCTTGAATATTAAGCGATTTAAAGTACAAGCGAGTAGTCCCACAAGCGAGGTAAGGCATCTAGTTTATTCCGTTTATTCTGTGTATTCCGTTTTAGTTTATTCTGTTTAATTTTGTACTACAATAAAACAAATTTCACAAATGACGGCTTAATTCAAGAAACGATACATGTTTCGATATAACGACAAATAAAACTTCATTATCAGTCGTATATCAGTTAAGATGCAACATGTCACATATAGTGTATAATTGAACACGGATTGTTTCAATATTAAATTAGTTTTAATGTCTATTGAATGAGTTGTCGTAACGGATATATAACTGACGATAAAGTTGTTGTGACATGGAAACATGTCATATTTCTTGAAGTTAACTGTCATTTGTGAAATTCGTTTTATCATGGGAGAGAATGAACGGGTGTTATTTTTTGAATAATGCATGAAAGCCAGTTTGATGATTACAGAGTTGAAGGATTTTATACAATCGTAATTTTTTTTCAATACTTAAATAAGCATTTTCAGTGAACTTCCGTTCTAGACAACCGTGTTAACGACGACGTCCATAAACTTTTTATAAATTTCCTTTTTATGATGAATAAACAAATTTCGCTCGTTGTCCTCTTTGACGGGATGGCCTTTGGCTTCAAGTCGTCACGGTTGTCATTAATCTTTCAACAGTCAATACGTGTCAGCTTATCCACTGAACGGTCGATTGCTTTTTAATTTTTCGTAGGGGTTCTTAACAGGATTTACCAAAATGGAAACCTTTGCAACCCTTGCTGTCTGTTTGCACACACACATGCTATTGACATTCGACCGTTGCTAATGGGTTTCTATAATGGCATAAGAAGGGATCTTCCTTTAAGACTCGCAGCCAGACACCCACACATACGCAACTCCTTCAGACAAGTTTCTATGAGAGATGACTCCTTATCTTATCTCGCTTTCAACTGTGGGAAAAGGAGATGTAAGAGTTGAAGGCAAGTGTCACGTGATCTTTCTCATCTCGCCACCAGATGTTAAGATCGCTATCTTGCTGCGAAAAGTCTACAAAGATTAATCGTTAATCCTCGTATAATTGCCGTCGGCGGTATGGTAACTCGATTACACGTTTTATCTGCACTTTATTTATCTTGTAACGTACGTTTTTTTTCTCTCTCCATTTTTCGTATGTTCTTAATGTTTGTTTTATTTTTATCTTGAAAAACCTAGCTGTGGAAATGTTCTCTAATATCTTTAAGTTAATTAGAAATCTGACTAATGAAAATTTCTTTAATTTTCTTCCTTAGTGAAACAAAGTGTTAAGCTAGACGGTTTCAATGTAATATAATGTTTCACGAGCCTACAAGCTTCAAGAGCCATTTCTGACGCAAATAATATTGCGATGTAATAAAAAAAATTGTTCAAATTACTGAATACGAATATTTTACGTGCATGAATACAACGCTCAAATTACACAGAGTAAAAAATCGCATCAAGTGTTTATTTATTTACTGGTTGTTTTTTGTCCAGTGATGTAGTATTTCATATTCCTTAAAGATGACAAATCAATTTAACGTACAAAAATACTGTATATCATTCTCATCAGCCCAAATCTTCACTTCCCTCTATCTATCTTCATCTCTGTCCGGAACGGTCCGGAACGCTTGATCCATCCAAAGCTGCTCTGTTGCATTATCAAAGCTGCTTTTTTTTTTACTTACTGCTTAGTTGCTGCTCGCGTGTCAATGCAGCGGTGACACCTAGCGACATTCTAATAAAACGAAACCTTCAAAAATCCAAATCATGTTTCAATTAAACCCGTGCATGGCACGGGGCAAATTCTAGTTAATAATACATAACAGCATCTTGAAATAAAAGTTTATTTATTTGTTGTTTGTCCCAAGAACTTCTACGATTGTACTAGACGGAACGCTATACAAAATTTCTACGCAACGTTCTGTTACGAATTTCTGAGTCAACTCAACTACAGTAGGCTATTTACAACAGTAGGTTCCGATCTCGCTGGGCTAGATTTCAAACAACTATACCGAATTAAGTAAAAAAAAAACTTCAATTTGCCAAACGGTGAATTTACGTGTGGTTTGTTCATAAGGTTGCTGGTTGCATGCTTGTCCTATTGTTTCATAGTGCCGTGTAATTCTTTCTAATTGGTCCAGCGATGTAATTGAAGGACCTGGTGTTGGTGTAAGAGGATGTTAAGTAAAATTTATACAATTTCAATGAATCTGAAAAGATCTGAACTTGCTTTGCTGTCTATGGGCTACTTCACACTTCTTGTATTAATATCTTTGCAGATATTGCGTGTTTTGCAGGTGTTTTGCTAAAAATCATGCGTTAGGAACGTTGAATTGCACCTAACACATTCGAAAATGCTTCTAGGTAATTTTTGACAAAATTTTTTTTACTTAACACACATTTACACCAGGTCCTTCAACTGTTAGTCTATCATGACTTAGTGGCCTCATTTCATGCATCAACTCAGAAACTGTAAAAAGTGAGTTAGTTCACTATGGTTTAACACAATTCAACTTTCAATGTGTGAATTCCAAGCTAGGTGTATCTGAAGTTGGACATTTTTTCACTGAGTGGTTATGTCAATGATTACCAAATGAAGGTAACGTAGTAACCGCTTAGTAACAAATATCATTATGCCATGACGTGTTGAATCTACGAACACCCTGAAAAACCCTGCTATTGTTTCAACATGTTTTCTTTTCACGATTTCAAAACAAATTTAAACAGAGAGTAGACAGGTTTCAATGAAAACTAAATGCACTACAAAACCAAGACCGTCGTATCGTATCCCTTTTTAAGTCATTTAGTCACGGGCTTGATCAATGCTAAAACCGAGCTTGGAATGGAAAATGCCCGTCCCTGATTATACGATACACTTTTATGGCCAGTGTCGTCTATTGTAATTGTTCTGAGGTTAATCGAGACAAAAAAAGAACAGTTAGAAATGGTGCAGTATTTTTACTACGGCCTCGTGATATCTGAAAACACAAACTTTCGTTTGGTCATCCAGTGAAACTTTTGTAGAGTTTGTTTTTTTTTTGGTTTAACATCTAATTTATTACAAAAGATGCACTTAAATGAAAGCCATTTACGATATTTTTATTAGATTCTTTCGGTAGCATCCGTTGAATTAATGATGATATTGCTCGTTTATATCACACGTTTCCATTCATCTTTTTCTTTTCGGAATGCATATAACACTAGGGCGTGTCGCCACGAAGAAATCACTAAAACAATCGTAAAAATTTTATTGGTTTTCCCTTTTGCCAACTACTGATGAAGTTTCGGGTTAAAAGGGGATTGGAAATGGAAACCCGCTGTTAAAAATGATGATCATTAATGAACTTTTCACTCGTAAACATAAATGAAACAAGTGAGCCAAAGTTAATTACTTTGCCACTTTTGCTGAAAACACGGATAACTTTTATACACTTCCGCTCGGTGCCAAAATTTTCGATCCCTATCGATCACTGAACATGAAAATTAGGTTACCAAACGCAATTAACTCAATCTTAATGACACGTCTCAAAATTCCATACAAATGCTTGTTTTATCTGTTGATTTAATTTGTTATTTTTCACACAAAAAAGATAAACTTCACTATGTAAAGAATAATTTCATTGCATTTCAGACAAAGTGAATATAATATGAACATAATATTATATACGACAAATTGGTATTATCAAAAAAGTAAATTGAGTTATTCGTGCAACATTTAAAAAACGTTATAATGTCTATAAAAAAGTTTGTTTAGAAAATTATTAAAATATTTTATTTTAGATGGTAAATTTTTTAATAGTAAAACAGTACACAAAACTATTCATATCTCTGTAGTACAATGTAAAATACAAAAGTTTGTCGGTTTTGGACCCTCCAGTCTTACGATTTTTCGCTATAGCTAAAACCTGACGCCTATCGGTCAACAGACCATCTGCTTATTTTCGATTAGATGCCCCACCTTTTTTGTGTTGCTACTGGCTTGTAATTGGTTATGATGGCTTTATTTTGTAGGTTAGGTTTTTAGGAGGAAAAAACATATTAAAAGTATGATTGGCTTTTTTCCTAACCTAACTTGCAAAGTAAAGCTATAACCAAGTACAAGCAAATAGCAACACTAGAAGAACACGTCAGGTTTTAATCTATTGCGAAACATCCAGGGACTGGAGGACCCAAAACCGACAAAGTCCAAACAGTGGAATATGAGAAAATCCTGTATTACATTGTGATGCGTGAAATACGAGACTCTTTATACTGTACTCTCAAAACCGTACTTTACCGTACTAGTTGTTATAAATCTATATATAATTTGTCGATGTCTGAAGCTACTACGCAACAAAGTTACCGGTTTTAATAAATTCTCAGATATTCTACTAATAATTTAAAGCGATCCAATTATAAACATGTATTTATGCAAAAAATATTTCAATATTAATGTAAAGTAATGATTTTGCGTTATTTATTAAAAAAGTTGGGCATAATCGCTTGAAAGTCTTTAATCTTATTAGGTGCCTAAATGTAGTACGGTACATTTTTATGTTTAAAGGAATATGTTTTCAAACTATGACTAGTTAATACACGTTAATACACGATTACGATTTGTTATGTTTAATGAAATTTTAAATTATAATAAAAAATAAAATAATATTATATAGATCATAAAAAAAGAACATTTTGTAATTATAAAATTATTAGTTATATTGTATGTATAAACTCAAATATCAATTTGAATTAAATGACAATATAAGTGGACGAGCTCATTTTAATCGGGTATGCAGCGCATTGCATATTAGCTTGACTTGTGAGTGAGTGAGTTGTGAGTTTCTACAAATAAAAACAAAACTACTCAATGGATTTTAATAATTGAGGTCTCTATAGATTTGTCTTAGTCTACCGAGTAAGACTGGCTAATGACATCAATGCAAAACAAATATGGCGGACGCTAGATGTTATATATGCATTATTTTTTAGATCCTCCTACAGGAGGGGGTCTAAGGGTCGCATAAATCAAAGATTTTTTGTGTTTCACATTACAACTACTGGTAGATTTACATGAAATAATCGAGTTTTTGAAGGTAAGGTACTGTATAACTTTATGTATAGGCTTACAAAAAATATACGTATTGTACCACTTTATTAATGTTTGAAAGTACGAGTCAGCTAATATATGCGTAAATATTATGAAGAAAGTTAAAAAAATTAATATTACGACTTTTGTTCATTTTTTTTTTGGTCGCATAAAATTCGAAGTTTTGTTTGATTTAGAACCACCTGTACTGGTGCTTCTTACTTGTGCATCAAACAAAAGTCCTACTTAAATGCAAACTGAGAGATGTGGTAGCTTTAGCCTACATCAATTCTAAAGCCAGCAATTCTCCCTATTTCTCAAACATTCGACTTAAGATCCCCGGTTTTTCTCATATCACACAACCGATTTTCTCATATTACAAAACCGATTTGGTACTTTCTTGTTATAGCCAGGCCCGTCTGATGTTGCTATTTGACTTGTACTTGGTTTATTTTGTATGGGTATATTTTTCAGGTTAAGAAAAACAAAGAAACGTATTAAATGTATGATATTGTTTCGTTTTCCTAATCTAACCTGCAAAATAAACTCATCACCAAGTACAAGCAAATAGCAACATCAGACGGGCCTGGCTATAACAGGAAAGTACCACCGATTTTTCTCGTATTACAAAAAAAATTATTCTGAACGTTCTCAATAACTATGGTAATCTTAGCATGAATTGGCAAAAACCTAGTACAAAGCCCCCCCCCCCCCCCCGGGTACTTCGTACCTTCGATCGTAATAACTATGGTTTTCTTAAATATGTATAATTGTTATTAGTGTTAGTGTAGCATAAATTACACACATACAGTAGGCGTATGTTAAGTTTAGGTTTGAGATATATCAATACAATTACTGTACATATAAGCTACTAATAATGCAAGTAAACTATTTTTTGTATAATATCGATGGTTTATCAATATAGTTTTCTACATATACAATTTGATTATTAGCCATAACGTAGCTTGAGAGGTTCTTATTTAATAAATAAAAGATGAAAATATAAGATATTTAAGGCTTACACGTGAAATATACATGACAATTGAGGTGGAATCTCAAATACACATGAGGGAGACTTTCCATTGGCTGAGGGGAAATTGTGATGCAAAACATATAGGTGAGGTTAGGAACGTGAAAAATCATGAAATTTAAGAGGATTAAATTTAAATTATTCGAAAAGCGAGGGCTTTGGCGATGGGTGAATAATTTCCACTAAGCGATCGATATAAACGGCTCCTTCGACTTTTCTAACTTGTCGTCGTCGTGATCAGCATTTTCCACAATATAACCGTGAATTTTAAATTGATCCACGCATGACATTCTTTGCACTTGATTAACTATTCATCCAACTCCAATCCGTTGTGTGTTGTACGGACGTGGAAAAGTGATCCTTGTTGTCTGTCAGCCTTCGCTATTTCCACATCCTCTTTCCTTTCGGGCCGCAGAGATAGACGATGATAACACTTGATTAAACTTATTTTTATTCTGTTGGCGTTCGAGAACACGAGACTCAATACTTACTCGGTATTTCTAGCTCATTGATGTGTGTGTGTATTCCCACACTTTTGGAAGCATTAGGACTAGATACGAAACGGTTTCGAAGTTAATCAAAATTTCATCAACTAAATGGTACAAGTGATGGTGGTCGTTAATAGAAGATTACCAAATTATCGATTATACCAACTCGAGATGTACGGAAATGTAAGCTCGAGGCTAGTTTAAATTTTTTTTTAATAAAAAAATTAATATTGACTTAATATTAGTTTATCACTTCACGTTACACAAGAAATCAATATTTGTATAATATTTACCATTGTTTATTGATAACTTTCCAACGAGTTTGTTGATCTTTAAGAATTTTGCATACATATTCTAATCGCTAGGTAGGCCTACTCTTCAACAAAACACAGATTTTTCGTAGTACCGTTCAAAATTAGTTCACTATTTCATGAGATCACATACTGTATAGTATATAAACATATGTATGATACATTTATAAGCATACATGTATTTCGATAATACATAGCTACTTGTATTGTTAATGTACTTATCGTTGACATTTTTCCAACAAGTTTGTAGAGAACGTCCTCAATCTTTGTGTACTTTTCAACTTCAGACATATTTATCCTGTGTTTCCTTCGCATAAAAATTAACTACAGTAGCTTTCACGGTACAAGTAGATTTAAAACTTAAATAATATTTTCAATGATACTTACCATTGACTACTTTGTTTGTCTTCACAAATTTTAGAAAGATTTTCTATTCTTTAAGTACTCTTCGTCTTAAAACGTTGTTTTTTTACTATAGAATTTATACGTATATGACGTTACATTAAGACTATAACATGTTTAATGATACTTACCATTGAACACTTTTCAACCATTTTGTTTGTCAAGAAATTTGGAACATTCTTCCGTCTTCAAGTACTTCAACAAATTTATCATTTTCTTAGTATGGAACTAGTTTTCCATTTCACATCACACACAAAAACCAACAATATATAGTAACTTCAATGTCACTTATCATTGACTACTTTCAATGAAGTCTGTCTTCAAGAACTTTGGAACTTTCCCCAATCTCCAAGCACTCTTCAGCTTACAGCATATTTATTATTTCTTTAATGCAGAATCTCTTTACAATTTCACGTAACACAAGAGACCAATCGATACAGTATAGTGTATTCACCTTTGAATACTTTCTTACAAGTTTATATTTTAGAAATTTTGAACATTCTCCAAATCTCTAGAAACTCTTTAGCAAGTTTCTTGGCAGGTTTGCCATTGTTATCACCGACTTTTCCTAGTATAGATTCATGCACCTATTCTCTTAGTGGTTCCGATTTGTAAAGCTAGTGAGTTGGTGTCATTAGCATTTCCTGGGGAAAGTTGTGCGCGACTTTCTAAGAGCGTCTTTTGTTTTGGGTGCCGTCTGTTTTAACCTTCTGGTGCAGTTGAAAACGCATTAAGAAGGACAATGGCAAAGAAGGTTTTCTCTTCTCTTTTGCCTTTACCCCCATTATGTCGTCCCAGTCTAAAAGACCTGACTTTCTTCCCCTCAATTGAAAGTGGGAACAAAACGAAATTGGTTCTTGAGTGACTCTCGTGGACCGGGTGAAGGGCCTTTTACGAATAAATTTCAATTAATGGATCGTAAAACCGTCGCCAACAGGCGGTCAACAACAATTGCACTTGCAAGATTTTTGGTCGACTGTTTTCTCTCTTCTTCTTCGTTCTTTACTTTTTTGTTTGTCTGTTTTTTTTTGTGTGTCTCTCCTGTGTTTTTAAGACTTTTCCCCTTGTTTGCGATAGTAATGACTTTCGCCGATTTCGTTTGTGATTGGAAATGCAAATGGTAACGTTAAAGTGCAAAAACCTTTTAGTTTACGGAATTGCACAATGCGACAATATGTGAAATAATGTAACCGTTAAAATACGAAAAGATAACGAAAATCCCTGGTTAATCTCTGATATGTGTAAAAAATGTGAAATCAATCAAAATCTGACATCTGTCAAAATGTGAATTCCGCCAAAACGTGAAATCATGTTACTATTAAAATAAAAAATGAAAATTAGAAAACATTTAGTTAAAGTGTGAAACCTGTCAAAATCTAGAATCCGCTAAAAAGTGAAATTGTGTTACCGTTAAAATACTTTAAAAAAACACAAACAATTCCCTAGTTGAAGTGTAAAATCAGTCAAAAGTTGGATTCGATTAACACACTAGCAAAAATATTGAAATTAATATAAATAAATTTTGTCAAATAAAAATTAGCAAAATACACGTTTCCACGTTAAACTACATTAGTTAAATATGCAAGTTAAACATTTTGATGAATTTTGAACATTAACCAAAGATTTTCTTTTCGGTATTTTTTCCCGCATTTTAACAGTAATATGTTTTCACACTTTGACAAACTTTTCTATGACAATAATATTTCTCGAAATAATCTTTAAACTGAAATAACACCACACATAGAATTCATTTAACCAATACAGTGCGTTCGGTTTTCAATTTTATTGTAAAAGAAATAAAAACAGCATGCATTTTATTGGACAACTTTTTTGATGAAAACCATGTATATATTAATATATTTATTAATATATTATTAAAAAATTATTGAACTTGAAAATTTATTTGGTCAATATTATAATCTCTATACAAACTTTCATATAAATATAATTTAAAAGTCACTTGACAATAGGAAAAAACACCATCACGCTTGAAAGCTATTGACATAAGATAGTCACATATGTGTTGATATATATACAAAAATAACAAGGAAAAGAATGAAAACCTCTTCTGGTTTGTTGATCGTATTTTTTTTTTCTCGTTTCAATATGGAACTTCACTTTCATATAAGAGGAAATAAAGTTTAAAAAAAAAGGAAATAAAAAAGAACATTTTTGACAGCCAATCTTCTTTGCCTTTGGCAGTGGTGAAAAGAAAACATTTTTGCTTTCCCAGAAAACGCAATAACATCGATAGATAGTTTGGTTGTTTTTTCTTCTTCTTTAAAGGAAAAACCGTAAACAAATGTCATTCGAAAAACTTGACTTTTAGATTATTTGGATTGTACGTTGAACGAAGACTTTCATAAAATTGCGAAGAAGAACGGTTTAAGTTACTATATATATAGTATATAAGAAAATTTGTTATCAACGTATAAACTTAGATTATTATTCCTGCGAACGAATTTAACTAGTGTAATAAAGGCTCCATAACGAGACTAGCTGTATGACCGTCAAAATGACGGTAAAATTGATTTACACATAATTTATTGATTTAACGTCATTCTTACTTTGCAATATTCGTTAGAGTTAGTGTTTTATGTTTACTTCATTTCATTACTGCTTTTTGTTTGTGTTGGTATGGTAACACATTTATTAGATTATGTTTTTAGTTGTTGTCACGGATACATTTAGGCACGGAAAGAGGTACAGATAGAGAAAGAGACACTTGGCTTTTATATTGTTTAATGCTCTGTTCTTTCCCTTAAATATCTAGCATACAATGATTCCACGCTTTGACTATTGGAATGGAGACTAATTGCATCATGTCGTCTTCTTTGTCAAAGAAATATTCATGCAGATAGCCTAGTGACTTTAGCTAGAAGAAAAAAGAGTTTACACAATGAATCGTTTTAAGAGTAAATTTGTTTTTCATACAACGAGCAAAACTCCTACAACGAGCACTGTTCAGTAATGCAATAGAGAAGTAGGTTGGTTGTTAATTGGCAAATGCTGTAGTAAATGTTTTTTTGTACACAGTTTTATCTTAAGACGTCGGTTTTTTAAAGTAGTAAACTAAGTATTACCACAAAGTAATTGAAAGGATCACCAGTGCATCACTTTTAAAATTAAAGAGAAATCATAGGTAGACGTGCCACTTGGGTGAAAATTACAGAACTTTGTAAATCGTATAGATCCATTATGTAACATAACTTAAAACATTTATTATACTCTTTTCATTAGCTTTAATTGTTTGTGAATGAGTAAGCTGGAAATTGAACGTATACTGCTATCTATAGTCGTTTGTAAGAATATACTGTATAGTCCAATGTACCGAAAAACGCATAAAACGAGAACCGCATAAATCCTTCGCGTAAATCAAAAACCACATTTTATAAGTCCAATGTAAAAAAATCGCATTCATAAATAAATACATCAAAAATTGCAAAACTCAAAAATAAAATTGCTGAAAACTCGCATAAATTTAAATTTGCATAAATCGAAACGTGCAAAAATTAAACATGAAATTACTCAAAACACGCATAAATTGAATTAACACGAATTGCTAAAAAAATTGCATACATTTTAGTTCGCATAAAACGAAATTCGTATAAATCGAAACGTGCAAATAAAATTAAAAATGGATTTCTTTTAGCATTATGTATGTATGTTAAGTACATACTGTGTATCGGTATATGGCAGTGTATAAAGAGTACTGTATATGTTTAAAAACCATTTATAATGTACTTGTTATACAACAATGTAAAAATGGAACTATATTAATTTTTTGCATAAATTAGGCAATTCATGGGGTGAAATGTTGTTCACATAATGAATTTTTCCAATAATGAGATCCGTGCATAAACCAATTGAATTCGTTGTACAAAGCTCAGCTGTATACTGCTAAAATAAACCTTCACTAAGTTTAGGATTGGTATGTTTGTTACATATTTTTTGGGGGGGTTTAAAAAAACAACCAATTTGCTACTAGTGGTTCTTCTTCTTCTTTGGCGTTTTCTATATTTTTTTCAATCAATTTGCAACGTGGAAAATTGACGTCTAGCTCCCATGATGAAATGGAAAAGTTTGCCGAAGAGCATCGTCGAGTTCTCTTTTGACACCGAACGTGATGCTTTTCTGATGTTGTAGGTCACATGAAAGGTTCGTGTTTGAAACCCAACTTTGTTTCCTACGTATATGCCCATTTGCATTGGCGAAAATGCGGCACATTTTTATTCACTTCGTGCTCGAGTTGAAAACCGATCTCCAGAGATGAAAGTGGTCCTCTTTCTATGAAGCCTCGATTTGAATATACTTATATACATACATAGACTCACATATATATACCCCCCTCCCTTTTACAAACAACACGCAAAGAAGCTTGCCCATGCATATTACAACTTGAACGTTAGCGTCTTACATTATTAATTCTTTGATGTGTTTGTTGGCAACGAAATTCGATTCTTTGTAAAACGTGCCTGCATGCAACTGTTTGTAGTTGTTTGTAACAATTTTGTTTTATATACGTATAGGTCTATAATATTCAGCAATTTTGTGACTATAACAAACTTTTTTAATACGCTTTATATTTTTTATTTATTTAGTTAGTTAGTTTTAAAACAGTCAATATTAGTTTCACTTGTGACTTTGTGAGTGAGTGACCTAGGAATTGAATGTATACAGGCATCTACAGACGTTTATGATAATATAATGTATATGTAACAAAAATTGAATTGAAAATTGCAGAAATCGAAAATGGAATTTCTCAAAAACTCGTTGCAAAATCCATGGTACCGAAACTCGCATAAATCGAAACCCAGTACAATGCATCAAAATTTGCCGAAATCAAATCGAACATATAAATAACTAATACCTAGATCAGTTAAACTTACATTTTAAATACATATTTCATAAAAAATAAAAAATATTGTCGCGTTATAGACATTCTTAAAGACGTTTTCTTGTTGTGTTTTGTACTATACATAAAAATTTAATTTTTCTCAATAATTGGAAATATCTCTCTTTGTAAGAATGATGTACTCTGTTACAATCTCTTATCTGATGTATCTCTTGCTATTAGTGATATAGGGTTTGAGATTTTTGCTTCTTGGGTTGTCATTTTTAATCTTTTTCTTTATTTTGTTGTATACTTTTTTTTCTTAGTGCTTTTTGGGTTTTTCTTCCTTTTTTGTGTTCATTTGTCTTCTTTCTTGCCACAAGCCAATTACTCAATCTGTCTAGATTTGTTTATTGAATATTTTAAAGGTGGCTGTTGTTCTGCTAGCGATCATGTTACGTGAGAAGATCATTCATCAAAATGTCAACCTCTCCCAAATCGTTGACGTCATAATTTCCTATACCCTTTTCTTCTCACGAAAGTCCATGTTAATTTTTTTGAAACTTTTTCCGTCGCATAATGCATTTAAGTAGAGGTTTTGCAAAGGAACAAGGGAATATGACGAAGATTATTAGAATTTTGTTTTTATTAAAAAAAAAAAACACAAAACTTGGAATAATTGATAGAAAAGTTAACATAATGTAACGTCAGGGAAAAAGTCTTGTGTTGGTGAATGTGGTACAAGAGGAATCAATACTCGTGCTGCCATCTTTGCACAGAAACGAACACTAGTATGACTTCAAATAAAACGTTTAATATTAAAATAATAATTTTAAACATATAGTACAGTATTTGTATAATATATAATGTAACCCATAGTTACTTAAATACTGTAAAAAATGTCTTGTATACTGTAATATATAATTGCTTTATAGCAGTATTTTCAAAACTTAAAACACATTAAGCTACAGTATCAATAAAATAATAATTTTAAAATGTTTATTTTAATTTTTCTGTTTAAATTGAAAAAATAAAACAGTATCATTAAATACTTTATTAAAAATATGTTGTAAAAACTATTAAAATAATTTGAACGGTTTGTTCAAATATTAACCGGAATTTCGACTTAATTAGCATAATGGCCATTTGTTCGTTCGTTGTTCTTTTTTTTTTTTTGGGGGGGGGGGGTCAAATAAAATCCGGTTTAAATTTGAACATTTCTTTCTAATTGCCTTATTATCAAATCAGTACAGTTAGTTTTTAAAACCAATTTATAAATGTATGAATAAATAAAAATTACTTATGAAATTATACAGAATACATTAGTTAAAGTTCATTAATAAATGTCTCTATAACGACTGCTGTGATATAAAATAACATACGTAATTTAACTTCAACATTTTTGTATAATAATTATTACCGTGCTTAAAACATTATAGTGCACATTATATTAACCATTGTGTTAACCATACATTGTTTATTTTATTTATGAATGCAGCTTATACAGCAAATAATAATATAGAGCTAAGCTATGTAATCAAATCATTACACCAGCATATGTAATTATCATATACATTATATTATTACTGCTTACTATAGTGTCCATCACGTAAACAACATTGACATTCATCAGCATTGATACTGTTGCATAGCTTTAAACTCAAACATATCCAGTTTTCATATTGTCATTGTCCGATGTCGTAAATAGTTAATGAGAACGTGAGTCTCAAACATGGTTTCAATTATATTTGTCTTTCGGCATAAAATAAAGAAAGAATATATACCCGAAGATGAAGTGTTTGGTGTTGTTTGGCCTTTTCCACTTAATCAATGCTAGTGTTGTTGAAAAATCTTCACCATCATCATCCTTCCATGGTCGACGTCGGCAATGCTTTTGTGTTGTTTGCTTTTGCCATCGAGGCAATCTGGCCGTTAACCACAGAGTTCAGAGGGCACTAAGAAAACAGAGTGGCAAACGCCAGCAAAAGGGTCGAAAGGGCATACACTAATTAAGAGACTTGTTGATGAGCGCTTTTGTTGTCTTTTGGTGACGAAGCAACCGCCAGCTGAAAGCCAAAAGCTTTTCCACTTTTCGCTTGTTGTATTATGCTGCCAACCATAATGGGAATCTTTTGCATTTTGCTCGTCTTCGTCGTTGGCGTCTGCGTGTTCCAATTATGCACGCCTGGTCTCAACTACTACGGTTCATATATGGATACAGGGTATGAGTTTAGCGCTCTGAATCGTAATAATGGGGTAGGTTGGAAAAGGTTAATAGTTTCGAATATGTAGATGAGAAAAGACAAGTTTGAGAAACAGATAATCAGTCAAAACAATAATTTTTTTATATTCACCGTATTATAAACGAGGTGTATATAATAAGGACATGGTGTATTTAATCGAACCTCGTTGAACCGCCACCCTTGGTGCTGGACAGAAGGGTGGTGGTGAGCGAGGATGGCGGTTTAAAGAGGTTGAGCTAAATTTGTATGATTAAATTTGAGTAATTTTTCTTGCCAAACATGTCTCTGCAATGCACACGTTTCATGAGATAATATTTTATGCAGAAGATGTGTACCATATACAGACATTTTAAATCCAAGTTAACTTTGTTTATCACCCAAAATATCACTTATGAGTATGACTCTCCGACTGATTTTCTTGACAAGAAAACCCGAAAAATGCTCTGCTATATATTAGTGACTTTCTGTAGGATCTTTGTTTTAGGATTTTTCTAACTTTCTATTTGATATTCCCTCATTTTGGCGGTTTAAACCGAAAAATCCACATATCCGGACCTTACGGGAAAGTTTTTAAGTTTTGTTTAATTTTTTAATACAAAATAGGGAGAAAATAAAAACATAAAAAAGTTATAGAAAAACATAAAAAAAAGAATTTAAATTCGGTTTTATTTTTTGTTTTATATTGTTTTAACTCGTCTTGCTTCGCGGCATTTGTTACAAGTATTTATTAATTTATCTCATATTGCTTCGCAATATTCATTACAATTTGAGGTAGCTGTCCAAAGACAAGCTGCTTCTTTTTTGCTTGGTGGTTTTCTTTTACCTTTCTTTGAGTGAACGAAGAGTGTGATCAGAAAAGATAAGGAGTGATCTTTATCTTTTACCCTACGCCACATGTGGTACAGAAAGGAAAGCCGACTCTTCTACATTTTCAAAGCGCTCTACCTACATGTGTAATGGAGATATATAAAATATAATCCTACGTAAAGTACGAGTAATAATCGTGATTTATAACCAAATGGTGCATTTCTTGGGACTCATAGTCACCCACCCCCTATACTTTGGATTATACAAAGCAATAATAAATGATTCCCGATATAAGCCTATAAGTAATGAACAAAATGATCCAAATTTCAGGCGTAAACATTAGTAACAAAACAATGGTTCATAAAACGCATTAAAACAAAATACATACTTACCGGGTAATAAATATTTATAACAACGGGAAAAAACCACATAAACCAAATAATTGACAACATAACGAGCCGCCAACACCGCTAATAGAAAGCTATTTAAACTCTCTCGTCACATAACCGGTTTAATCTATAACCTCTCAACACACCTACGTGTACATATTCACATTTTCGTTCTTTTAAAAAAAACTAAACACCAAAAAAAAAAGTCAACTAAAGTCAAACCAGTGGAACCTTTTTAAAGTCCTAATCAACACGATCATAACTTGCGTTCAAAAACATTTTTAACATTCAACTCTCAACTCGTGTCCACACCTTTCGTTGTATATAACCCACTTATATACCTGACTAGAAATAAAATTTTAAAGGCGGCAAAGGGTTGTAGTCGAACACGAGTAGGGTCAGCACGTGTCATGGTACAAAAACAAATGAATTATAGTTCCCGAGTCGACAACACGTTTCGGTGGAATTTTCTTAAATTATTTACCGCTTTGCAACCACCGTCATAAATCCTCATTCCTAACATGGCAGTACTGTTTTTTTTATATATATAACCCTACTTTAAAACAGGTATTAGCGAGAAGAAGAAGAAAAAATAATAATAATAAAAGACAAGAAAAAACGGTTAGGTGAAGCTGAGGGCAATGAGAAAGATAATGGAATGCCTATGGACAAACCCCTAGTCTTTTGCGGGTGAGGTAATTAAAATTCATAATAAAACCAGTTTTCTGATTTACTACATAGCTTCATATATTATTTGGAAAATGAACTCCAGTGCAATGTTTTTCGAGCATAATTATCTTTTGTGTTTTGTTTTGTTTTTTGTCCGAGTTTTTAAATTGAAAGTATATACATTTTTTTTTACTGTCATTTCATCCCACTTGCTTATTAATTGCTCGATATAATCTAACAGCTCGTTAGTGACATGAAGAAACGATTATTATGATTTAATTATTTTTAGTTCATACTTTGAAATGTTGACATCGATTTTTGATAATTTCATTAAATTACTATTCCAATAAACATCTGGACTTGACCCTAACGATGTAGATAACTGTTAACGAGTGGTAATTAAAAATGTTTAATCATCAAAATTCTGAGTTTTATATGTTTTGTAGTAAT